>CAUHTR010007482.1:21779-63994 GCA_959609185.1 Schmidtea polychroa | reverse complement strand
CTCATAACTGAAAACGAAATGTTTAGTTTTATGAGGTGGATAAGAGGCGGTACTTACTTTTGTAACTATCATTACGTAAAAAACCGATGAAAACACCGAGTTACTTTATATGATATTAATAATCTTTATGGTTGGCTTTAAGTCAATCATTACCTTGTTGTGACTTTAGTTGGTTCTTGATGGATTTGATTTAATAATGGATGATGTAGGAATTTAAATCTTGGAATCTTTGTCTTATGATGAGCACTCTTGAATTGGTGATCTTGTAATTCCTTCTGACTTACATGGGGATAAGTTGGATGATTTCCCTGTAGCTGCTGAAAAAAGAACCGCTGGGTCTAAGGTTGAAAAATTATTATTAACTTCATCTTCCCAAAATCTGAATATTGATTCATTGGAGATTATTACAATTATATTTGGAACTTGGTGTTAAAGTAACACGTGTAAATAGGGGTGTAAGATTTAGCAATCTCCAATTTTTTAAAAAATATATAGAATCCAATACAGAATTAAGGTCAAAGGCATAAATAATTTGAGATAAACAATTATTATAAATTTTGTTAAATACCGTTTTATCATACGCAAAAACAGTTGAAAATTTTAAAGAGAAGAATGATCTTCGTCTTTGTACTACTTGCCGGTAAAATTAGTTAAATATTCTTCAAAGCTCGACTTTTAAAAACTCTATTAAAATAGACGATAATTTATTGCAGCATTATTGAATTCAGATTCTATAGTTACGATAGACCAAGTACATTGGTCAATCTGTACTTGATCTATCTAAACTTAGAATGTATGAATTACAATATAGGTATCTAGAAATCATTTCGCAATGAGTTTAATTGTAAAATTATAATCGTTTGCGGTGAATACAGACTCTTTTTTTTCCTCGAATTCATATAACTGTAAAACTTGAGGTTCTTTTGCTGCAATGATTTCGAGATAATTTATTAGATACTCCAATTACACTAGTTGTCATTCTTATATATAAGAACCTGATTCTGTCTTGAAAGTTTCAAAGACGAGAATAAAGTCTTAAATATAAGGAATGGTTTTTTCTTAGACTAAATGTTTAAAGCTGTTTGGTTGATGAGGAAACAAAAAGGCTACAGGTGTAACATTGAAAAGTTAGTGACATAAAACTGGGGCAGTCATACCTGATGTTATAACACTAACCAGATTTTTTCGGTTCCTCAGACTAAAATAACATCAAAAATCTCAAATTTTTTACAATTAAAAATACTAAAATAGCACTACAACAAAGATGACAAAAGGGTTTGGGTGGGGAAATTACTATCTTGCATTATGGGCATGTAAGATTAGTCAATTAAATATTGAGAAATGTTGGAGAATGTTGGAGAAGAATTTTGATGAAATGTTGGAGAAGTGAGAAGAATTTAAATGAAAGATGTTTGGAGAAGATTTTGGGAGTGATATCGATATCGATGACGTTATTTTGTCTGATGAAGAATAATTTTATTAAATAAAAGTTTATATCTTTACATTTGTTTATTTGTTTGGTAATTTTTATGTTTGTTTATATTCTAGTTTATTTATGTGTTTAGTTAATGTTTAATATGTTTTGTTTATGTGTCTAGTTATTTATTATGTGTTTTAGTAATTTTTATGTGTTGTATAGTCTTTGGGTTGAAATATTATTATTATTATTATTATTATTATTATTTTATTATATTATTATTATTGATTATTATTATTATTAATCTATAAAAATTTCATTAAAAAATTATACTTTAAAAAAAATTTTCATAAAAGATTTCATTAAAAAATTTCAAATTCTCAATTACTGACTATTATTTTGTACTAAATTTAAAATCTTACTTTAATTTACTTATTTAACTTTACTAAAATTTTTTTTACCATTTGATTACTTAATTTTAAAATTTGGACCTTAATTAACTTAATTAATTTAATTTTTTAGAACTTAATTTAGTTTATTTGTGCCCATTCTTACTTAATTTAATTTTTTAGGACCGAATTTACTTTATTTTTTTTTTAGAACCCTTTTTATTCTTTAATTTAAAAAATTTTGAACCTAATTTAGTATTTGAGGCCCATCATTACTTTAATTCAAAATCTTAGCCCATAAGTAATTCAATTTTATGGCCATAATTTTACTTTAATTCAAAAAAAAATCTGAACCTTTGATTTACTTAATTTAATTTTTAGACCCATCATTTTACTTTATTTTAATATTTAGACCCATAATTGCTTTAATTTAAAAATTTACAATGCGTTTTAATGTAGACCCCTTTTTCTATTGAAATTCTCAGGACCAAAGAAGACCCTCAATAATAGTCCTAACAAATCCATGCTTTTTTATTGAAACGACCTTTTTTCTATTGAAATTTCTCAGGACCAAGGAGACCCACCCAAATAATATTTATCCTTGTCTTGTTTATTGAAAAAAAATTTTTGTATTTAAAAATCCAGAAAAAAAAAGCATTGGAGCGTACGGCAACAATTATGTAATAATAAAAATGTCTACGGAAAAATTATGCATCAAGGATTGCAACATTTTTCCCGAGCATTGTTGCCGCGGGCCACTAACTCCCACTAGTATTATTATTGATTATTATTATTATTATATTATTATTATTATTATTATTATTATTATTATTATTATTATTATTATTATTATTATTATTAATATTATTATTATTATTATTATTATTATTATTATTATTATTATTATTATTATTATTATTATTATTATTATTATTTTAGGTAAAGAATTCTACAATAGTAAAGTTAAGCAAATCCTCGATAAACTGAAAATAAATCACTACTCGGTACATTCTCAATACAAAGCTGCCCATGTTGAAAGATTTAATCGAACATTGAGAGATCGATTAAAGAAATTGTTCGTGCATCAAGGTAATAAAAAATGGGTAAATGCTTTACCGAAAATAATAACAAGTTATAATCATTCATCACATCGAGGACTGAATGGATTGAGACCGGTTGATATTACATCAAAAACATCATTGACTTCTAAGAAATCTGTAAAAATTGCAAAACCTAAATATAAAGTCGGTGACCATGTTAGAATTAGTAAAATTAGTGCATCACCATTTATTAAAATTTTGATACAAATTGGAGTGATGAAGTCTTTGTAATTTCAAAAATAAATACTAAACAGAATCCTTAATGTATGTCATCAAAGACAATGATAATAATATTGTACAGGGGAAATTTTATGAGCAGGAATTACAAGTCATTCCTCCCCCAAAAGTATTTAGAATTCAAAAAATATTGAAAACTAAAAAGGTCGGTAAGGATAAACAATACTATGTCAAATGGCATGGTTATCAAACCCGTCATGGATATCAGCAAAAGACCTAGTAAAGTGAATTTTTATACTATTTTGCCGAGCAATAGTTGTCCATTAATTCATCCAGACAATCAAGCAAGCAAATTCATCATCGAACTCCAAAACCCCATCTATTTGGATAATGACTGGGAAGTTGCTCTGTTGGATTTTACATTTGTATACAATTTATTCCCAATCTATAGCAAATCCGTTATTGAATATAATAAGAAAGTAGCAGTAACGGAATATATTAGTGTTCTTATTGATAAAGATAGTTATAACTTGACGAGTTCATCGAAATCAAGGAAACCTATAATTTATGATGATGGTCAATATTTATACATGAATTGCTTGAATAAGCCATTCGAAATTATATTTTCTACAGTGGCTGATGCTAAACGTCTTGGATTTACTGATTTACGTAATGTATTTAATGATACAGTCAAAATAAATCTCTCTACACTTCCAAAATCTAATAATTTAGTGGAATTCAAATTTAAGCTGTCATACATTGAAATAACAGAGCATGCATATACTTTTAAAGATAATTTATATATTACAGACCTCGAACAATTACAAACTTATTTAGGTGACAATTGTAGCGATATTTTAACAGTTTTTGAGCTTCAAAAAGATAAAGTATTTAGATTTAGTATAAATTCTAATCTTAGTCAAGTTAAATTTGACTCAAATTTGACAAAAACATTAGGATTGACTAAACCAGTATGTACACAAAATGAACAAATTTGTGAAGGAACAAACAAACCGAAAATCCTTAAACATCATCAGCAAATGTTCATTTACAGTAATATCGTGGAACCAGTTATTGTTGGCGATTCTAGTGTACCTTTAATGAAATCTATATGGATTGAAAAACATGATCAAGATGAAGTTGTACAAATCAATGTAGAAAATCCCATGTATCTACCTGTTTCAACATCTTGTATAAACAATATAGAAATAAATATAAGAGATGATTCTGGTCAATTAATCGAATTTCCAAAAGGCTCAAAAACTCATTTGACATTACATTTTCGTAAAATAAATGGCTAATTCTGATATTATTAGTATGTATAGTGGTAGCCAATCTGGTGGTGAATTACCATATTTTATTGGTAAACAGTACGGATCAGGATGGTTGAGAACAATTGGTAGATTTGCCCTGCCTATTCTTAAACGTATTGGTAGTTTTGGTATGAAAACTGCAAAAGATGTTATTATGAATGAACAGAAAATATTACCATCTCTAAAAACAAATGCTTTAGCAGAATTAGGGAAAGTTTTACCCGGGGTTGCAGGTATGTTTCAAAAAGAAAAACCTCCAGCTCCAGCTCCAGCTCATGCTCCAAACGTAAAAGACATGGAATATCACGTATAAACAAACGAATGAAAGGACATGGAACTATATTTGCAAAATGATTTGTGGTAAATCCGAATTATGTATATTTGATAGACCGTCGCCCCAGGCTGTAATAGAATTTGGGCATTTGAGGAAGTTTTTCCTATGAATTCAATTACCGATAGTAGAAATGATATCGAGTTTTATATTAATGGTTCGCAAACCGAATATTTAGATTTGAATGATACTTTATTGACTGTTCAGATTAAGGTTGTAGATAAAGATAGAAAAGTTTTGGATGCCAATGCAGATGTAATACCGAACAATTTCCTGTTTCATACTCTTTTTAAAGATGCAGTGTTGGGATTTAATAATATTAAGATTGAGGGCGGAAATAATACATTCATTCACAAGGCATTAATAGAAACTATTTTAAATTACAATTCCGATACTAAAAATACATGTCTTACTCCTATGGGTTATGCAGCAGCAGATGATGAAAGAAAAAAGTGGGTAAAAGGCTCAAAGGTTTTCACCATGTGCTCATCATTACAACTTGATTTTATGGATCAACCGAAATATTTACTACCGGGAGTTAATGTACATATTAGACTGAAAAGGTCTGATTCTGCATTATCTCTTACTAGTGCAACTACTACACCAATATGTCAATTAGTTGATGCAAAATTATTGGTGAGAAGAGTTCGAGTAGACCCCTCAGTATTAGCAGGTCATCAATTGGGTCTTAATTCAAAACATGCAATTTATCCATTAAAAACAAAGGAAATTGTACAATTTGCTATTGCTAAAGGTGCTTCATCATTCTATAAAGAACAAATATTTGGTGACAGAAGAATGCCTAATTTTATTCTGATAACATTTCAAAGTGAAGCACAATATAATGGATCATATACTGCGTCCAGCTCAATTTTCAAAAACTTGGTGTTACATCATTGACTTTGTCGAAAAATACTGATTATAGAGAAACATATATTCAAGATTTCGAGAATGACAATTACTGCGCGACATATATGCAGAGTATTGTTAGAAATCTGGGTTATTTAGATAAAAATTTGAATTGCGGAATAACTCTAGAAGATTTTAAAAGCAAATACCCATTTTTTACATTTGTTTTAGCCCCTGATTTTGATTTAAATCAAAGTCAATTACCTCAAAATGGAAATTTACGACTGGATATAAAGTTTGCAAAAGCTATTACTGAACCAGTACATGTTATAATATATGGAGTATTTGAAAATGAAGTTCAAATTACTGCAAATAGAACAGTGTTGGTATAAATGTATACAGAAACATAAAAAGTTATCATGGAGTAAGTTGTTTTTTTATACTCTGGATTTATTTAAATAGTTCTGTTCAGGTCAATAAAATCGGAAAACAGATATTGGGAAATGAATTTGTTGGAGTTTTTCCTCTTGATAAAATTCCATATTTGAGCAATAATCAAGCAATAATCGTCAATACTCAATCGTCTCATCTTGGTGGAGAACATTGGATAGCTATATATGTGAAACCTGGTAATATATTCGTGTTCGATCCTATGGGTTTTTATTACCCAGCTTTGTTGATATCAAAACTACAAACAATGGGGAAACCTATTGTGTATAATAAAACTATGTTTCAAAATCCCTTGACCCAAACATGTGGTCAACATTGTTTAGCTTGGTTATTGTACAAAAAATTTGATGTTTAATAAAATTTTATGTATCCTTTCCTTTGTTTGTTGTGATTATTTTAATTATTAATTATTAATTATTATTATTAATATTATATTATTATAATATTATTAATATTATTATTAATATTATTATTATTATTATTATTATTATTAATATTATTATAATATTATTATTGTGAAAAATATTATTATTTTTAATTAATTTTATTATTATTCGAATAAATATTATTATTTGTAACATAAAGACTGCCTTTGCCTGAAGCATGCACAGTGCAAGTTAACAAAGGCATGACTAACAAAGGCAGTCACATGTAATTTTGAGTGATTTACATTACATACATGCATGCGTGTGATTGGTTGAGAGAGTAAAATATTCAATGTATATGTGTGTGTGTCTATATTCTCATTGGCTGGGACAGGAAAATATTCATTCTCTTTATAAACATTGACAAATCTAAAATTTGTCACAATTATTTTAAAATTTTGAAATTTCAAAAATCAATTTGAAAAACCAAAATGGAAAAACAATAATAATCGAGTATTGAGAGGTCTTTTGACTAAGGTAAATTATTATTATTTTTATTCGATTTTTATTATATTTTATTTTAGAACCATTCGACTGGTATGAAGTTACCGAAACGATTCCATTTTAAATGTGGAAAATATCTTTGGTAAATTTAATATTTTAATTTTTATTAAATTAATTTCATTACAGAAAATGATAATGAAATAGCGATGATGATGTTTTCTTTATTGACAAAGGATGCCCCAGTTTTTCAAAGAAACAAGTAAATTTATTTTTATTTTAATTTTTATTAAATTATTTTGTCATTACAGAAAATGAAAAAATGAAATAGCGACGATGATGTCGTTTTATTGGACAAAGTGATGCCCCAGTTAATGATGTTGGGCAAAACAAGGTTATCAAAGAAAAAAGTAAATTTATTTTACTTTAGTAATTTATTTTTAAATTTTATTTTTTAGCGTTTAATTTCAATGTTTTTTCAATGTCGACATCGATGAAGACGAAATTAATATCGTATGGAAGATTTTTCAAAATGACCTAAATGACTCTTCAAAGGTATCGGATAATGTCTCTTCTGATGGGTGGACCGAATTCCTCATGACTCTTCGGAGGATGATTCTGACATTGAATCACAATGTAAGATATTTATTTATTTATTTTATATATATATTTTTATATTAAAATTTCGTAAACACTTTTTAAATATTTTGATGAAAATTTCTTAAATATTTTGATGAAACTTATGATGAAAATTTCTTAAATATTTTGATGAACCTTATGATCAAACTTATGAAGAAAATGAATTATGAATTTATGAAGAAAATGATTTATGCCCAAATTATGAAGAAAATGATTTATGCCCAAATTATGATGATTTATGATTTATGCCCAAATTATGAAAAAAATGATTTATGCCTAAATTATGATGATTTATGATTTATGCCCAAATTATGAAGAAATGATTTATGCCCAAATTATGATTTATGATGAAAATGATTTTATGAATAAAATGATTTATGTCAAAATTATGATGATTTATAGTTTATTGAAGAAAATGATTTATGCCCAAAATTATGATGATTTATGATTTATGACCAAAATTATGATGAAAATGATTTATTATGAAATTGTATGATGAAAATGCTTTATGATTTATGACCAAAATTATGATGAAAATGATTTATTATGAAATAATGACGAAAATTTATGAAGAAAATGAAAATGATTTATGACCAAAATTATGATGAAAATGATGAGAAAATGATTTATGATTTATGATGAAAATGATTATATGAAGTAAATACTATGTTTTTGAAATATAATCAAAGTATTTAAAAAAGTGATTACAAAATTATAGTTATAAAATAAATCCTTGTAGTTTGCAATGTGCATCTACAATAGTTAAAATAATAATATAATAATAATAATAATAATAATAATAATAATAATAATAATAATTAATATTAATAATAATAATGTAGTCTACAGTAAGCTACATAGTAGTCTGCAGTGAGCATGCAGCTACTTCTCTTAATATAAATAATAATGTAGTCTACAGTAGCATGTAGCTACATAGTAGTTTGCAGTGGGCATGCAGCTACTTCTCTTTAATATAATAATAATATAATAATAATAAATAATAATATAAATAATAATAATAATAATAATAATAATATTAATAATATAAATAATCTGACCCTTCTACTGTAGTCTACAGTAAGCATGTAGCTACATAGTAGTCTGCAGTGAGCATGCAGCTACTTCTCTTTAATATAATAATAATATAATATATAAATAATAAGTAATAATAATATAAATAATCTGACCCTTCTACTGTAGTCTACAGTAAGCATGTAGCTACATAGTAGTCTGCCAGTGAGCAATGCAGCTACTTCTCTTTAATATAATAATAATAATAATATATAATATAATAATAATAATAATAATCTGACTCGTCTACTGAAAATCTCTCTATATATTTAACATATTCATATAATAATCTGACCTATCTACTAAAATCTCTCTAATATTCTCTCGAATATATTAACCTATTTTCTATAAGGATTTATCATCATTTGTTATATAATTCATTAGAATTAAATAACAATGATGATAAATCCTTATAGATGTAACAATTATTTTTCAATATAGAAAAAAAAACTTTAATTTTATTATTTAACAGGTAGACTAGACCCAAATTATTGTCAATCGGCAATTGGCCATAACAATCAATGTCATCGCACGATGAAAAAAATATTACAGGAAAAAGTTTAATTCATTCAACTTTTTTATATGCCCCAAATGCGTAACGAGCGAAAAAAATAAATATATGTCATTTTTTAATAAACATCATAGTCACTTAGGGCAATTTTCGATATCAAAAAAATGTTTTATTTAAAAAAATAAATAAAAATAAAAAAAATTTACAAAAAAATTTACCAAAAAAATTTACCAAAAAATATTATTAAAAAAGATATAAAAAAAGATATTGAAAAAGATTTAAAAAATATTAAAAAAAATATTATAAAAGAAAAAACAGATACTATTAAAAAAGATGCTATTATTATTAAAAAAGATACTATAAATATTATTAAAAAAGATATTATAAATATTAAAAAAGATTCTATTAAAAGACCTGCTGGTTTAATTAAAAATTATATTCCTAATAAATTATCGCGACCTGAAGTGATAGTCATCAGCAAAGATGAATGTGTAGCTTCAACATCGTTCACACAGCATGCACCCTCTACACAACAAGCACCCTCTACACAACAAGAAAGTGATAGTCATCAATGATGAATGTGTAGCTTCAACGTCTTTCAACATATGTCAATAGGCGGCTCTTTGTTTGAACCTATGGTAGAATCCGATTTGAACGGATCGCCTAAAACTTAAAATTTGATATTAGAAATCAAAACTTAGTAAAAATAGCCTTAACATCAAAAATTGAAGAAAGATTAATAGAGGAAATAGAAAAGATGGGCAATGTAAAAATTCAATTCACAATTTTAATTAAATTTGAAAAAAGATGGGGAGATCCGGGATAATTATTTTTCAAACAATGCTCAAGTTTTTACATCAAACTTTATAAACGAGGGGGTGAGCAAATTAAATGAAAAGATTGAGCAATTCACCTATTTAGGAAGCGGGTGGCGAGTATTGAATATTTTAGAGATAGATTTTATTTTAACGAAATACGCACCCGTTAGTAGATTATCCGGACATAGCTATATAAAAAACCCATCTGCATTAAAATTAAAACATGCAATAATTAATGTTAAAAACAACGACCATAAGTGTTTCTTATATAGCATTCTTGCACTTTTAAAAAGAGAAGAAATAGGGTCGTAATCACCAAAGAGCCGCCAAATATATAGAATTTTACCTCTATTAAATTATGACGAAGACACCGATTGCCCGATGAGGCTATGTAACATTCCCAAATTTGAAAGGAAAAATCGTGATTTAAAATTAAGCATAAACGTTCTTTCGTATAATCCAGCAGTTCTGATTGTGATATTTCTCAGGATTATGTAGCTCACCACCCTCATCTTAATATAGTACATCGCTCCAAGGTTATAGACGGTAGACCAATTTATTTATTACTTTTGAGTAATAAAGATAAATATCATTATACAGCCGTGACAGACTTGGACAAATTAATGAATTGTCATTTAAATGAAAATGTAAATGTTCAAATAAGGTGTAACTGGTGCCCACATTGTTTAAATGGCTTTAGATATAAGAATGCTTTCGATCAGCATGTTGCTCTATGCTGTAAAAATCAGACTGGCACAACTTTGTATACACTTCCTAAAAAATAAGGATTTATTATTCACAGATTACGCAAAAAACCGTTTACACCTCCCTTCGTAATTTATGCCGATTTTGAATCGGTTTTACCAGAACATGAAACATATCATCAAATACATTTACCCATATCAGCAGGTCTTTTATTAATTAATAATTATACACACACTAAATTTTATTATTATTTTTTTGGAACCTAATTGTATTTTAGATTTTTTGAGGAAAGTGGAGGAAATTGCTGTCACAATTGTCCTGCCATATTATGAATTTGAAGGTCATAAAGGCATGTCTACTTTGTCTTTTGCTCAGGAGCGTGCCTTTCGATCTACCACTATTTGTTATTTGTGTAAAAAAGCTATTATTAATCCTGTGAGAGATCATTGCCATTTTACAGGTAGATATGTCGGAGCGGCATGTAGGAAATGCAATGTCTCTCGCAGGATTAATAAGTTGTTACCTGTTGTCTTCATGATTTACGAGGCTATGACCTCCACCATATTTTAAAACATGGTCTCAGTGATTTTCCCCTTTGGGAACTTAATATAATACCTACCTCTACAGAAAAATTTATATCTTTAATTGCATATATTAACAAATTGCCTGTTCGTTTTATTGACAGCATGCAATTTGTTAATTGTTCTTTAGCAAAAGCTGTGAAAACTTTGACTACTTTTCCGTTAACTTCGTCTGTCTTTCAAGGGTCGATGATTCACTCTAAAGGTATCTTTCCATATGATTTCGCTACTTCTTTAGATGTTCTTGAATCGACTTTAGAATTACCTCCTATTTGGTCTGATGTTACGGAAGATCAGTACGCTGAGGCTCAACTAATTTGGAGTCAGCATAACTGTAATAATTTGTTAGATTATATGTTAATCTACCTAAAATTGGACGTATACCTCCTCGCAGACTATTTTCAGCAATTCCGCGGTAAGGCAATTGCTTACAATGGTCTGGATCCTCTTAATTTCTACGGGATTCCCGGTATGTCATGGGCCTCAGCGCTTAATGTATAATTTCTATGAGGGAGGTATCCGGGGTGGGTTAACATTTGTTAACAAACATTACACGGCTACTTCAGATGATACAGAATTATTGTACATTGATATAAATAATCTGTATGGTTGGGCTCTTAGCCAAAATCTTCCGTATGGTGATTTTTCTTGGGTGCATGAAAATTTGAATGATGTTTTACTTGAATGTATGAACACGGATATTTGATAACCTTCCATATGGGTATACTATGGAGGTCGATATCGATATTCCGGAATGTGTGCATGACTTTTTGAATGATTTTCCGCTTGCGCCGGAAAAGTTGTGCCCGCCTAATTCAAAAGTTGAGAAGCTTATGCTTACGCATTGGCCAAAGAGGAACTATGTTCTTCATTGGAGGCTTCTCAAATTGTATATAGAATTAGGTGCGGTTGTTGTAAATATTCATAGATGTATAAAGTTTAAACAAGGACCTATCTTTAAATCCTATATAGACACCAACACCACTTTGCGATCTCAGTCTACTAGCGAAATATATAGGGACTTGTTTAAATTGTATAACAACAGTCTGTACGGTAAATCCGTTGAAAATCTGAAAAAAAGAATGAATTTGAGGTTGTGTAATTCATCCGAAAAGATGATAGTATACTCCTCAAAGCCGACTTTCAGAAAGTCTATAAGAATCCGATGACGATCTGATTGCGGCACATTTGGAAAAAGATTCGATTTGTTTAGACAGACCTAGCTACATCGGTCAAACAGTACTAGATCTGTCTAAACTACGGATGTACCAGCTCCAATATATTGATTTGGAGAAGTATTGCCGGTGATACCGACAGCTTTTTTCTAGAAATAAAAAATTTAAAATTAACAACTTTATTACCTTAGATGATCTCAGATAATTTATTGGATACGTCAAATTACGATCCAACACACCCCTTGTATAATAGGAACCTTGACTCTGTCATCGGGAAGTTTAAAGATGAGAGCAAGGGATTAGGTTATTCCGAATGGGTTTTCTTACGCCCTAAATGTTATAGTCTTTTAGGTAGTAAGGAAACGGTAAAAGCGAAGGGGGTTAAATTATCTGGGACATCAATAAATCATGAAACATATCTAAATTGCTTTAATTCAAATCAGGTGATTTCTGTACCGCAGACTAGAATAGGTACTAGAAATCACCAACTTTTTACTTTTAAAAATTCGAAAATTGCCCTAAGTAATAATGATGATAAGCGCGCGTGGCTAGGGAAAAACTTAAGTTACGCATTTGGGCACTATTTAGGAGTTGATGAATTAAGCGAATATGATGAGGAATTTGGTCCAGCTCCAAGTCCCAGTTTTGACGACAGTGAATGGGAAGAAGATCAAATTTAAATAGGGCAACTGAAAATTGTGAAAATTGTATAGAAACTTTTGATTTACAAAAACTTGTATAAAAAAAACTTGTATTTATAAATTGTATAAAAAAAAACTTGTATTTATAACTTGTATTTATAACTTGTATTTATAACTTGTATTTATATATATATATACATATTGAATAAAAATTTGTAACCAGAATTTTTTTAATTTTTTCAAGTATTTGTTGTTTTATTATAATTTTTTTTATATTTAATGGTGATTTTTATATAGTCTGCAGTGAGCATGCAGCTATATTTTTATATATAGTCTGCAGTGGGCATGCAGCTATATTTTTTATATATAGTCTGCAGTGAGCATGCAGCTATATCAATGAAATAATAATATTAATAATAATAATAATAATAATAATAATAATAATAATAATAATAATAATAATAATAATAATAATAATAATAATATTAATAATAATAATAATAATAATAATAATAATATTAATAATAATAATAATAATAATAATAATAATAATAATATTAATAATAATAATAATAAAACTTTAAACAGGTTGCAAAGGGTACTGGTCACGCTTATTATTGTTATACATTTGATGGTTACATTTTGAAGCTCTATTTTGATTGGTTATCACAATTTTTATAAATGTAAAAACAAAAGTAATTTAGTTATTAATAATGATTTATACAAATAAAACCGATGAATGTGTAACACATTTGGTAACTTTATTATTTTGTCAATATTTTTTTATATGTCATTTATAGCAAGGAAGTCCTACTAGAAATAAGGAAAAATTAAGTCCAACCTATTCTGAAATTTCATTGACATTTTTTAACAATACACTTGAAGATTTTATAAATAATCATGATACTTACAATGATAAGCAACTCATAAATATTTTAAAAATTTTCAAACATTCCTCTATTGAATATTTGATTGATTTATTTAATTATGATAAATGCATTTTAAAGTTATCTAGTTATTTAATGTACTTAGAAAAAACAGTGGTAAACAACGATTCACTGAATGAATACTTTTGGAGTTGCATGTATTTAAGGTTGAAACCGGGATATAGTAGATTGATTTATGAATGGATAGCAAAAGCCGACTTGATTGAAAATAAGCTAACGAAAAAATTGAAAGATGTTAAGAAAAGATATTTAACTTGTTCAATTTGTAAAGAAAATCGAGTTTCGGTTTTGTATTTACCGTGTGGTCACGTAATTGTTTGTTCTAAGTGTCACGAGAAGAATGTTCGCAAGTGTCAAGCCTGTTCAACACTGATTAATGAAAATCATACTATATATATTTAGTTTACCTTTGTTAATTTTACATTATTTTATTGTTTAAATAAATGTATGTTTTGTTGATTTGTTGAGCGTGACCAGTACCCTTGTGAGCATTACCCATAGGGGGACAAAATATTTTGTCGGATAGACTAGGAGTATATAGACTCGGAGTATATAGATTAATAATAATAATAATAATAATAATAATAATAATAATAATAATAATAATAATAATAATAATAATAATAATAATATAATAATAATAATAATAATAATAAATAATAATATAAATATATAGCTCATTCGAAAGGTCTTGGATTGAGCTTTAAAATGAGCTATAGATTATTAATTTTCGTTGGCGGGAACTTTGAAAAATTTAAAAATAAAATAATAATATTTTTAAAAATAATAATAAAAATAATAATATTTTTTTAAAATAATAATATGACCTTGATGACTCATCGCGATGATTCATATGACCTTGGGAATGACCTTGGATGAGTCATGCGACCTTGAAAATGACCTTGATGAGTCATGGGATGACTCAGATGACCTTGAAAATGAATTTGAAAATTTTTGATGAGTCATGGTATGAGTCATATGACATTGAAAATTTTTTGATGAGTCATCCTATGAGTCATATGACCTTGAAAACGACCTTGATGAGGCATAGGATGAGCCAGGTGACCTTGAAAAATTTTTCAAGGTCATATGAGTCATCCTATGAGTCATATGACCTTGAAAATGACCTTAATGAGTCATAATATGAGTCATGGTCTTTGTTTAAATGACCTTGAGGATTTTGATGAGTCATACTATGAGTCATATGACCCTGGGGAAAAATTTTCAAGCTCATATGAGTCATAGTATGACTCATTTGTCCTTGAAAATGACCTTGATGAGTCATGGCCTTTGTTTAAATGACCTTGAAAAAAAATTTTGACCTTGAAGAGTCATATTATGAGTCATACGACCTTGAAAATGACCTTGGTGAGTCATAGGATGAGTCATGGTCTTTGTTTAAATGACCTTGAAAATTTTGATGAGTCATACTATGAGTCATGGTCTTTGTTTTAAAAATTTGTACTTTTAGACTTAGAATATTTTTGAAAAATTTTACGACCGGGGGGGGGGGGGGTACTGTGCTAGCGGTGCCCTGTGCCAGCGGTGCCCAATCCATCTACTCATAATTTACTTTAATTTTATTTTTTAGGACCATTATTTACTTTAAT
This sequence comes from Schmidtea polychroa, assembly GCA_959609185.1. Taxonomy (NCBI): domain Eukaryota; kingdom Metazoa; phylum Platyhelminthes; order Tricladida; family Dugesiidae; genus Schmidtea; species Schmidtea polychroa. Next base: position 48,404 of record CAUHTR010007482.1, on the reverse strand, counting down.
TTAAAAATTTGAACCTTAATTTAGTTATTTGAGCCCATTCATTACTTTAATTCAAAAATCTTAGCCCATAATTTACTGTAATTCAAAAATTTGGACCATAATTTACTTTAATTGAAAATTTTGGACCATAATTTACTGTAATTGAAAAATTTGGACCATAATTTACTTTAATTTAATTTTTAGAACCTTAATTTACTTTAATTGAAAAATTTGGACCATAATTTACTGTAATTCTAAATTTTTGACCATAATTTACTGTAATTTAATTTTTAGGACCATAATTTACTGTAATTTAAAAATTTGGACCATAATTTACTGTAATTTAATTTTTAGAACTATAATTTACTTTAATTTAAAAATTTGGACCATTATTTACTGTAATTCAATTTTTTAGACCCATAATTTACTGTAATTCAATTTTTAGACCCATAATTTACTGTAATTCAATTTTTAGACCCATTATTTACTGTAATTCAAAAATTTTGACTATAATTTACTTTAATTTAATTTTTAGAACCATTATTTACTGTAATTGAAAAATTTGGACCATAATTTACTGTAATTCTAAATTTTTGACCATAATTTACTGTAATTTAATTTTTTAGGACCATTATTTACTTTAATTGAAAAATTTACCACGTTTTTTAGTGTAGACCACCTTTTTCTCAGGACCAAGGAGACCCACCTCTCTATAGTCTGAAAAATCCTTGGCTTTTTTAGTGTAGACCACCTATTTGTATTGAAAATATCCTGAGACCTTAAATTACCATGCTTTTTTATTGATAGTCGGATTTTCTATTGAAAAAATTTTATTTGTATTGAAAATCCCAGGACCATCGAGACCCCCTCACTATAGTGTGAATAATCCTTGGCTTTTTTAGTGGTAGTCGGATTTTTGTATTGAAAATATCCTGAGACCTTAAATTACCATGCTTTTTTATTGATAGTCGGATTTTCTATTGAAAAAATTTTATTTGTATTGAAAATCCCAGGACCATCGTTTTTGTATTGAAAAATTTTTTTTTGTATTGAAAATCCCAGGACCATCGTTTTTGTATTAAAAAAAAATTTTTGTATTGAAAATCCTAGGGCCATTGAGACCCCCTCACTATAGTCTGAAAATTCCATGCTTTTTTAGTGGTAGTCGGAATTTCTATTGAAAAAATTTTATTTGTATTGAAAATCCCAGGACCATCGTTTTTGTATTGAAAAAATTTTTTTTGTATTGAAAATCCCAGGACCATCGTTTTTGTATTGAAAAAATTTTTTTGTATTGAAAATCCCAGGACCATCGAGACCCCCTCACTATAGTCTGAAAATTCCATGCTTTTTTACTGGTAGTCGGATTTGTATTGAAAAAAAATTTTTTGTATTGAAAATCCCAGGACCATCGAGACCCCCTCACTGTAGTGTGATAAAAAAAAATTTGGACCAAAATCCCTGAAAGCAAAAAAATGAGTTGGGAACAATTGCGTAATAAAAAGTTGGAACAATTTTACCCCCCCCCCCCTGCGGGGGGGGGGGTAATTGTTCCCGCGGGCTCCTAACTACCTACTAATGTTAACTTTCGCGGTTAGGTGTAGTCGTTTCTTTATTTCTGTGTAACTGTACCAGGTGCTTTTGACCTATTTGCACCGCTACTTGAGTTTAATTATTCATCGTTGTAAATCTGCCATTTGTTTTAACACGGTTTCTTTGTCGGCTCCCAGGTTTTTCATCAGTTGCATCAATAAATAAAGAAAATAGATTGAATTAAGGCTATTTATTAGTCTATTTCACAACTATTTAGAAAATAAGTGTGCCTTATTCATGTTATTACATATCATGTTGACAATTTCATTTAACTTTGTTGTTAGGAAGTTGCACGTGTTTGAGTTACTGTAGATAAAGAGGTAATTTGTTTGATTTATAAATTCATTTTATGTTTACAGAAAAATAGTGAAAATATTTATTCAAAATCAAGAATTTAAAAATTTTTATAAGTCAAAAATCATTATTTTATATTTGTTTATTCTGGGAAAGTTTTACTAGAAGCAGATATTTGCAAGTCCCTAATTTCATATGCTATAAAATATTACTAAGTGTTTAAAATCAAATTATTTTTTAACATTTAAACCCATAATTCCAAAAAAAACTATTTAATGTTTGTTTTGTTGTTTAAATAATTTGTATATTACTTTTAGAAATTAAACCAACATTGTTTAAACTTGAACCTTAGCTTTATTAACATTTAATATTAAAAGCTATGGTTGACAATAATTCATCAACAAGCAATTCTGATGGGAAAAATATAAAAATTTCGTTGCACACATGTAATATATGTGCAAAATCATTTTTACTGCAAAATAGTTTGCAAGTTCACTACAAGTCTCATTACAAAGAAAGTACCAAGTAACTTTTTAATTAGTATTTTATAATTTATGTGATAGAAATAATGAGACAATCATAAGAAAAAATGACAAAGAAAATTTGAAGTTTTCTAGTGGAAATTCTAAAAGTCCTATTCAGAAAAAGCTAACGGCTTACTGTAAGGAATTGTTTTTTAATGCTGAATTTTAACTTCATATTGCGATTTAAATAACAATATTTATTTAATATGTATTTAACCACAACATAATTTTTCTTAAGCCTTTAACCGCAGCTAATGTATTGAAAAAATACTAAAATTTCATATTAAATTTAGTTTACTAATAAATATTTAATTTCAATAAATATTAACGTTTATATAAAAGTTTATAATTGAGAAATAGGACTTGAACGTATTACAGTTATTCGTTTAACTTAAAATACTACTCGTGACCAACAAAGCAACTTCAAATTAATAAATGGGCTTTTAAGACGAAATTAGTGATACATACGCTGTAATGTTTTGGTATAAATATAATGATATTCTGTATTTAAAATTTGTAGAACAATTATTTTATGTACTATCCATAAAAGATGTCCGCTAAGTAGGATATGTGGTTGATCAATTGAGAACAAGGAAAAGGTAGAAATTAAAACGTTGCAGGCGTGCACAGGCTGAAATATGATATTTGGACGCAGTAAAACCTGTAATTGTTAGCGCTATACTATCGATTTCTGCAACTTTAATTAGTATTGGAACAAATCTTACTGACAATCTGTTTTTTGAAATGGAATAAAATAATTACAGTATTAAATTTAGCTTTCTATGAGATGCGAACTTTAGTTCGATGTAACAATTATTGTTTGAGAGACTTTACGGTACTACTAGTTTTCAGCCTCACCCCAACTGATCAATATTTAAAAATTAATTAAAATACAGAATCAATTAAATAGAATGATACTATTGTACAAATTTATCCCATGGATCCAGAACCATTACAATATATTGTCATCGTCAACAACATTATTTTTTATACGAACTTGGGAACCAGATGCGTAAAATGCAATAAAAAATAACATCCGTTTCAAAAAAAAATGATTGATGGTGAATACAGTTTCATCGGAGGGTGTAAAAGAGAAGTTTCTTTATTGAAAAATACTTTCTAAGACAAACGGCGTATCACAAAAACTGTCATGTAAAACAATTTTGAAAATTGCATTCCAGTATTTCGAAAAAAAGACGCACTCGGAAATAATGCGAAATACCAACATGAAAAGCGCAAACACAATTGTTAATTGGACAAATTACATACGCAATGTAATGTCCAAAGCAATACTAACTCGAGGGGATATTGGGAGGACCCAACAAGACTTCAACAAGAGATGAATCCTTATTTAGGGGAACATGAAAATATCATCGCCAGGCGTGTGTTACTTGGGGATTTTGATATTGAAACAGCCTGTTGACACAGCGTTGCGCAAACGAATTATGATGATGGGCCTTGGGTTGATGGTCTTGTGGGGGAAGAGACAGATTTTATTTGATGTCATAATGTCGAAACAAAGAATTCCGACAATTACGGGAAATGTTGAACTTGGTACGGCTATTGTTTCAGATGATTGGGCAGCTTATTGCAGTATTATCAGATTTGGATTTGATCATGAAGTAGTGATCCAAGAATAAAATTACCTTGATCCTATAACTGGAGCCAAAATACAAATAATCTGACCATTTTTGCTGAAATCCAATTTTAAATTTAATGAATTTTTGTTATTGTTATATACTTTGTTATTGAATATAAATGTCATGTTACAATATTCAATTTTTTAAAATTAAAAATGCAAATCTTTTATTAACCATAAGGAATTTTAATTAATTTTTAAATATTGATTAATTGGGGAAGGGGTTGGAAGCTAGTAGTACCGACTTTACTATTAAACTGCCAAACAATACTAATGACGAGTTGTGTTTTGATACTTACAGTCGAGGAATAAGATTAAGCTACACGTGGACAATCGAAAGAAGGAGTCACTAATTGCGGATGTATTTTATGTAAAACGCCCTTTCTAAATAAAATACCTGCATTCCATGCCCAATGGCCATTTGTACACAATATCAAAAGTACATTTCTGAATATCTTTTAGAAAATTTCTTGATTATTAAGTTTTATGGTAATATTTTATTGATTTTGCATATTTTCTATCATACAAGAATAATATATATTTTTCATAACAGATCAGAGAAGTTGCACATCAAATACGATAACATTTACCTGTTATATCTGTCCTTTAGATTTTTATGACAAGTATTAGGCATTATTCTTATTCTTATTTCTTGAATTGTATCCAGGAATAACCTCTACAAACATTTGTTATGTCATATTATTAATGAAGTAAAAGCCGACAACAGTAAAATTGAATTTAATGTCAAAGGTATTTTTGTAATATTCGCTACTTTTGCCTTTACAGTGATTAATAGACAACAACAAGGGAAATAGTACGGCGCATGATTAATAAATGTTCAGGATTTTATTCACAATTTGATCAATAAGTTTTATAGATTTAACAATGTTTCATATTTTATGCATTTCCTTGGATTTTGTATCGATTTTGTAATATATTCATGATAATATTTGTAATATATGACTTTATAGATTGTATTTTGTTATCGTTAACCTCACATGAATATTTTATAACCATTCACAATTTGTTATTGAAATTTTGAAAAAAAACATTTTCTGCAAAGTTTTTTTTATTATTTCTGTCAATTTTTGATAGAATGAAATTTCGTTTATTTCAATCGATCCACATTCATAATTAATCGAAAATATTGTGCTGTTATTTTGGCGGTAAATGTTGATAAACACGGTCTGCTTGATTAAGAAACAATTTTTAATGATTGATAAGCGAAAAAATAAACTTTATTTAGTGATTCATCTTTTCTTAATCCATTTAACCCTCTAATTCCCAACTCCGTCTGAAGCCGGACAACACTAAATTCCATATAATGCTTAATTCAAATAACTAACGACGATTATGCACTATAAACAACGCGTGCTTCGCAAGAAATATCTCACACCTCAAAATATGCGCAGGTTATAATCGTTAGTTTGCTACGAAAAGTTTTTGCGCAACAATAAGAAAATTGGGCATTAGAGGGTTAATGACAGTTGAAAAAAAAACGAACACAAGGGGCCATTCATTTATTATGTACACTGAGAGTAGAGAAGGGTTGTGTAAAATGCAAGCTTTTGTCTATGTGGAAAGGGGTGGTGGTATGTGTATATAATTAATCATTCAATGTATGGCAGCTCAGGGTAACCCTTCCCAGAATGTAAGATAATATCATGCATTTCAGACAAACGTCATCAGTAGATTCGTGGAAGTGATAATACATTTGTAATGCAACCGAAATTCTGGATTTTCATTAAAGTTTTATGAAAAATATTTAAATAGATGTCTTGTGATATAATTGAACTCTTGAGCTTTTTAATACAGAGGGTTTTGTCTAATTATGCCTTCTAATTTCAATTAGCTGTGATTGGGATAGAGAAGCTATTTCCTATGAACGCATAGGAGGAGGATCTAAAAATATACTGTGTTCAACAAGGAAGGGATTATTAAAATAAGACTTTGTACATAATATATGAATGGCCCTAAAATTGAATAATTTAACAACAGAATAACTATTCTAACACTGCAATACCGAATGAAAATATTGACTATATTTCTAATTTATTAACGTGATAGTAATGTGCAAAGAACTGTTTAAGATCGCAAATGAAAAGAAAATCAAAGAGCTGTTGGCTTATGGGTTTCTAAGTCAAACGCAGTGTCTGGGTCAACTACACCCTTAAACGCTAAATGGCTATTTGCTTTCCACCGCCACACACGTGAGAACTATGTACAATCCTCACGTTGATACTGTATGGTGAGGATAATTCTTTATCGATCACTAACATACGCCACTCTTTATCTTGGATTATCCGGATACTCAATGATAGCGTACTCAATTTAGACTCGTTCTCTGCAAATATAAAACATTAAAAATTCATTACAGAAATTTTATTCTCAGACCAACCTCACCTGGGTTTAGTAATGCTCTGGTTTAGTGTAAACAAGTATTGGAGTTTATTACTACAACCTAAATATTGTAGTGGCCAGAAATTGATTTGAGAGAAAATTATTACGTAATGTAGAAGATTTTATAAACAATGACATATCTAAGTACAGTAATTACTCTCTTATCCGTCAAAAATGGGACTATGAAAAAAAGTGGCGGCTTTTAGTTTAAAAAATAATAAAATTTATTAAAAAATCTAGTTAAAAATTCATTTCTTTATTATCCAGTTATCCAAAGTCATATTAATACAAATATAGGAAAAATTATGAACAAAAAGAATTAATAAAATATATTATTAAACCAAATTACACTTATTTATATTCATTTTTGCAAAAATAAATTGGTGGATTCCAGAAAATGGCACATAAGAGAGTTATTACTGTACCTGTGATGTTATCTTTTATGTTTATTGTTGTATTCTTTGTTTTTGCTGTTCGTGCCCTGATGACCTCGATATTGTTTGTATGTTTATTATTGCTGACTGAAATGATCGTAATTGAATTATTTTTACAGCCAAAATTATTTATGATTATTTACAAAGATTCTGTACCACAAGATCAATAACATTTTACCTTTATCGAATTATTTTAAAGAAAGGGTTTTGGTAGGTAAAAATAAAAGTTATGCATATGGACATGTAAGGATTAAATAATAACGAAGACACAGAAAATGATGGAGATGACGGAGGAAATAATTTAGAATGATTCAGAAATTGAAGACAGACGATGTCTGATTGTCGGAAGATGAAGATTATTATTGAATAAAAGTTATTTTGGATTAATCGTTGTTCTTTTTGTGTTGTGACTCACAACTTGTGAGTACCTAATTGTTAGTACCTCTCTAAAGCAAGCTCATTTCCGATTAACAGCCTTTATCTTTCTGAAGCAATAAAAAATTCCTAGTGGGGGAGGGGGTACCGGACAGATAGACAAGATCGGGTGGAATCTCCAATCAAGCAAGTTGGCAAAAATGCTACAATATGAAATTTTAAAAAAATAGCTGTCGAAGGTAAAATGATTATTTCCCGATTAAAAGCAGTTTACTTGCAACTTTAGTGTCCTTTGATAATGAATGAATCCTGTTACTGGGTCTATTCCATCAATAACGTCTTGTACATGAGACAGACATCTTAATTAAATCAGAAGATACGACAGAGTATTAGGTTTATCAGATCATTCCATGGCCATGAAAAGATTAGAAAAATAGAGAAAATCTATAATGATAAACAAAAAATTCAAAAGGAGAACGAATCATTAAAAAGAACAACTTCATTAATAATGTAATGCAATTTGTTAGTTTAAAAATTTGTTTTGTTCTAAAGTTCTTTTATTATTGTATGTAATAGAATATTTATATAGGCACGTGCACTAACATTTAATATACATTCAATCAGCTGTCCTGGCACATAATTTCTATTAAAGGACATTATTGGTTTCTTCAAATTTCTAATTCATAAGACAGAACAAACAAGTATATCTAATAATCATTATATCAAGAAACCAAAATAATTTAAAATAAACCTTACTTAATTAACACTTAAGCTACAATATTATTTTAAGAGTTCTTGAATGCAAATTTGGTGTTCCGATTTATTCAAATTTTCAGGCTTTTCAGCACGATGGCCGAAACTTAAATAATTGATTTTTTTGATTTTCAATATAATTGGGGTTAATCCCTTAATTTAAATATTTAATTGCCTGTTGGTCGTTTTGGTGTGTGACTGTAATCTAGCTCAGTGATTTTCAAACTATGTTCCGTGGAACTCCGGGGTTTCTAGAGAAAAAATAAAAATTCGGAAAAAATATTATAAAGGAAACACATGGGATTGGTGCTATTTAATAAGTAAAATATGTTAATTTTATGTTAAATATTTAAATAAAAAATTCAATATTTTTCTTTAAATGTTTCTACTTGTTTCCACAACCAACATTGAATTTACTTTCAATATTATTGTTGGATGATGAGGGTTGGCCCATCACCACATTCACCCTCAATAAATATTACAAGACGAGCTCCAGAAAATATAGAATCAATGTATGTGCCGAAGAAAGGCGATAGACCCAAGACAACCTCAATTCAATCCAATTCGAAACAAATCGAACCCATTCTATACCGACCATATTCAGGTGTTTATAAATGACAAAAACTAATTATTGTACATTGACTATTTCATATTTTGTGTTCTTTCATCCTTATTTATTATATCCACTCAATAACTGTAATAATTTTATCTGCATTTTAGGTGATTATACTTTATCAAAACTGATTCATCCTGCGTATATACTTAATTAACTTTATATTTCATCAATTTTGTATTTAAATGTCTTGGGTATTTTATTTTTTTTTTGTTCGGATATGTTAATAACAATAAAATTTAACACAAGGTAAAATTATGAGTATTATTATGAAACTTATTATATTAATTAAAAATAATATTAATATTATAAAATTTAATAGTTCATAATAGAAATATGATATTCCGTGCGCACAAGCCGGAAATGAGTATATTTTATTTTAAGAACACGCGATAATAAGAAATAAATTAATATCATAATATATAAACATCTGTTAAAAAATATAATGTTATTATTCTGTGCGTATAGGCCGGAAATAAAATAATTTATTTATTAAAATTTCCATAACATAAAATAGTATAAATACCCTAGTAAAATTCATCTGAATTGTCCAAAAATTAGCGTTCAAAACACGTATTCGAAAGTAAATCCTGAGAATATCATAAAACCCGAATCAGACAAAAACGATTCACATTTGACTAAACATACTAAGGCAGCATGCATTACACAACATAAAACAAAAACAAATTTTTACAAGCATCTAGAAAGAAGTAATTGAAGTAAATCAAAGAAGCGATTGATTAAAAGAAATCAACAAATTGTTAATTTTTATAATTGGTAAATTTTGATGTTAAATATTTCTAGAGACATTCTTTTTATTTACTTAAGAACCAGTAAAGTTGAGCATCTCAAATATTGAGATCTCGACATTATTTTAAAATATGTTTTTCTAAGGGGCAGATAAGGGTTCACCAAAATAGACCGTATAGTTATAATGGGTTTAGCCCAACAACTGTAATATAAGTTACGAGACTGTTGGGTTGTATTGAAGATACGATCGCAGAAATATCTAAGAGTAAAAAAGAGGCGATCCATTGTCAGAAACCAACCAACTGCATGTCAGTGGTGATAGACGATGTTGATACTGTATACAGTTGCTGGGTGTGAGTAGACAGGTAAGATTTGTTTCTAACCTGAAATTCTGGATATTGAAGGTCTTATGCCGTTTGGAAACTATTTTCTGAGCGTTAATCGAATGTCAGAACATGATTAAACATCGGGGCACTCACGACACGACTCATGGTTACCGCATTTATTAATAACCTAACTCAATTAATAATTATATCAATAATAGCAATATTACATATCATAGAATCACATATCATAATTTCCATTGTCTGTCAGTCTGGATATAACGCTATTAGAAAAATTAAATTGATAAATAATTTTTTATACTCTATTATTATAAGTAAATAAATATTAAAAAAATTATTTTAGTTAAAGAGACATCATATTAGGGGCAATCACTTAATAACTCGAAAACATTTACTAAAATATTGTCATTAAAGAGATTTTCAATTAAATAAGGTTTTTTATGGTTATATGTTTTGAATACAATTAAATATAAATTTTCAGTCAGGATTTTAATGTATCAGAACTAAAAAATTGCTCAATTATTGTGGACTGGTAACAGCTTGTAATTATAATAATGATAGTAATCATAATAATGATGATAAAAATCGATTTGATGATTCTTAAAATTGTGGGTACCCCTTGTGTTAACATCACCACGTACTTCTTACTAGATTCTACTATAACTTAGTTCAATATCCAAGTTGTTTGTGTCAAAGATTACAAATTATTCTTATTGAATTAGAACCATACGCATTTATCCGTATGTTTGGTAAAATCTAATTTTTAGGCATATTCCAGCAGTTTGGCGTAACAATATTGATGATAATGACCACCATAATATTGACAATAATGACATCGAAAATGAGGATACTTCTTAATTGATGCTCATTATTATATTAATAATGAGGTAGAGGGTAATATTATGTATAATAGTAATACGAACAACCAAAAACATGATAATTATAGGTGTTAGATGTTACTAGAACATCTTATAAGTTGTTTTGAAAAAACATTTCCAATAATTGAACTCATTATTCCAAATTGTATTAATTATTAATTAATTTTTAAACAAACTTTTCGGCATTGAATGAAACAATTTTTAAACAATATATCAGAAGAATTCATTATTAAAATTCAAATGGAATTAAATTTTTTATTTATACTTTTTTTATTATATTTTAGAATTAAAAACTTATTTTTAATTTTAATTATTTTTTACTTAATTCATTTTAAACTATTACGACAAATCAACCGAAATATGTAACTCTGCCGAAAACAATAGTGACAAAGTAAGTGAGTGTGATGTTTATTTGATTGTCATATTGATGCCTTCCAATAATCTAATAATTTTTCATCCTTGAGGTTGTATATAACATTTTAATGATATCTTCGATAATTTTTTACATGAATTTTGACATCAGTATTCGATAATTAATAAAAATATAATATCATAATTGAAGAAAAATGAACCCTCTCCTCTTTTCATATGAAAATTAATATTTTAAGTCATTAAAAAATAATAAAAATAACAAAATCGCAACTAAAAATTAAAATTAGATCAAACTTACCAAATCTTGTGAATTAAATTTTCTTAAAACCAATTAAATATCCAAATGAATCGGAATAAAAATTCGAATTTATAAAATTTTAAAAAATTGGTAAAATGTAGTTGATCTTCCGGGACGTCCACTTATATAGTTTTGTGTTGGTTTTCTTAACTAATCAGGGTTGGTCTTACCTACGCATTGTGATCAATTTTAATTTTTACTTTTAATCAAAATTCCAATCAATCCTATTGGTATATTTTATTTTATTTTTAATCATTTGTTTTCTGCTTTTAATTTCTTATTTTCTTTATTTTCCTGATTGATTGAGCAACAGCCTTTTATATTGGTCTTGCCCGTTGGGTAAGCTGATATTTCTTTGCTATTTTGTACCTTTTTCGGTCATTTTTTTTTGTGTTTTTATGAATTGAAATGTGCTCCGTATGCAACTGCTTACGCATATTAATTTATTATTTGTTTTATTTTTTATTTAGTTCTTTTGTTATGCTTACTTATGCCACCAAGACCGGGTTTCTTATCCACGCTATTCAGCCCAAAAATACGAACATAGCAAGTTAATAGTATTCATATTTATAAATCAATTAGATTTTTTAGTCCATTTGTATGCTAAGTAAAATTCTTTGACCTCTTTAAATTCGCCAAAATTTACGTGTTTCATTTTATCAACATATGGGGGATGTCATGAATAATGGGGATTATGACATATTTGTAATTAGTCGAAAGATTGTAGTGTAAATTTTTTTACGAGAGGACCAAGATACATACATTGAACATATCAAGATGTTGTGGTACACTGGTATGGATAATATCTAGTTTAAATTATTTTTTGTAATAAATTAATATATATTTCGATTACAGTGGCAAATATTTGACTAAAGTGTACGTATTAAAATTTATTAATATTAACAATATCGCATAATATCGCATATAATGATAAATATCACACATAAAATATTTACATAACTGTCAGTTTTACTTGTTATTTTAGCAATTAAATTATTAAAAATTTTAATCAAGAATATTAAGAAAATTTATTTTATGAAGTTTCAATCGTAATTTTAGACTGAAATATAATATAATAAAATTCATTTATGGTGGTATATTCATGAGAATCGGTGTTGCCAAAATCATTTATATTAACAAAATTCAAAGAAAAAAAGACAAAAAAATTACATGAATATATATAGGAATTTATTATAAAAATTTCGCATGTAAATAACTATTTTATATTGCTCGTAATAATGTTAAACGATTCATTAAACGATACTTTATTCGGGAATTTCCCTTTCATATTTAGACATCTAGCAACCATGGCTTGAATAATCTTTTATTTCTACAGTTTGTTGAGTAAATTACTGTTGGTCCATATATAAATAAATTTGATTGAATTGCTCATTTTCGTAATTCCATCATGCGTCCTTTAAGACGTTAAATTTTAAGATTTAAGTTATAATTTATGTAATTTTAATATGTAATGTTCTTAGGAAAGTGATAACAAATTTCTTTATTAATTGACATTTTGGCTGCGCTCTATTGAGTATCAAAACAACAATTTCAGCACAATACTAATTTATTGATATCAATCAAAAACAATAATAAAATCTAAATTCCTTTTCATTGTTTACCCACAATTACTTTAAAGCAGGGGTCTCAAACTCAAACTGGCCTGCGGGCCGCATTAGACTAGTATCATGAGCCGGCGGGCCGCAACATAAATAATTGTTTTTCAGAACATGTGGAGTCTGAAACACCGACGTTAATATTTATTTAATAAAAAACTCAACAAAACTAAAAAACATTTATTTATTATTATTAATAATAATAATAATAATAATAATAATAATAATAATAATAATAAAATAATAATAATAATAATAATAATAATAATAATAAAATAATAATAATAATAATAATAATAATAAAATAATAATAATAATAATAATAATAAAATAATAATAATAATAATAATAATAATAATAATAATAATATTAATAATAATAATAATAATAATAATAATAATAATAATGAAATTTGAAGAAAATGTGGTAACATTTGAATGCATTAACTTGGTCACACATGTTTGTAATGATTTGATCCTTTCCTTGCAGTTTCAAATTTAAATCGGATAAGTATTTCGTTATATCAACCATAAAAGATAATTCTTGCCACCACACTGTATCAGAAAACAAGGCGATGTCTTGTTTTTTTTATGTTAAAAACTGACATATTTCGTCTTTCAAATCCCAAAATTGTTTGAGAACCTTGGAGCAGGATAACCAACGTACCTCGGTATAGTACGACAAACCAGAATTTATTTTCGCACCCTAACTAGATTTTTGGGGTTCGTTTCCTTAATTTTTTGTTTAATGGGCGATAAAAACTAAATGTAACAGTTATAAGAAGTGATTACATAGAAAATTTTATTTTTAAGTTTTGTTTTGTTTTTTTGTACTGATATATCAAGTGGGCCGCATGCGGCCCGCGGGCCACAAGTTTGACATATCTGCTTTAAAGGTTTCTCTAGATTATTGAACGCTAAAATTTTACAAATCTTTAAATAATTTTTAATTTTTTTTAAATAATTTAATTTCATTCCCAACATATTCTTTAGTGTCTTTTGTCATTTCTGCCACTTCAATAGGAGAAAAGAATATTTTAATGAAAGATATTCACAAAAAAAAATACAGATTGTTGAATCATAACAAATTTCGGGTTCCAATTTTTAATACATCGATTATTTTTTTATAATAAAATCTTCTATATCCACCATCGATCGACTATTTTCTTCTTTTTCATAAAACCCGAACTTGTTTACAAACTTTGTGAAGAAATAAAATTAGCAAAAATAAAAATAGTAAAACAGAATGCCATTACCGATTTTCTAAATAAAATCTAATAATATTTTCGATGATATTTCATTATTTTCATTTTGACGAAATATCAAATATTTTATCTTACGCATCACAAATTTTCGCCCTTGCCTTTGTCAAATTTCATTAAATTTTATCTTTCAATCTTGTTTAATAATAAAATTTAAAAAAATATAATATGTAGTTTAAATACCTATGATTAATATGAGCGTAATGTATGAAAACAGAGTATTTATAAATCATGGAATTGATCTTTTAATTATTTTTATTGCAGTTTCCATATTCTTAAAATTGCGAACAAAAATATGAACCATAGCCTGGTTTCATTGTAATTCTACTCAACTGATTTTATTCCATTTGCGTTCAATAACAACTTTCCATAGATTCAAATAGAGATTTATTGATATGACTAATAAACAGGGTTGCTAGTTTTCCTAAATGACATATCGGGATTTAATAAAAAAAATTAAATCTAAATTTTTTTTATTTAAAGAATAAATATGTTATCAATAATATATGTATTTATAAAAAACAAAAATAACAAACAAAAAATTCATTGTAACAACTAAAAGAAAATAAATATTAGTATTACATTAAACTTTCCTTTAATATTTTTCGTTTCCTGAGCTTTTTTTAAAATTCTCTGCGCTTTTTCTTCTTTTCTTTTTATTTCTTTGACCATTAATTCCGCTTCTAAATTTTGAATAAGTAATTTATTACGCTCCTTACCCCAAGCAGTGGTCATTAAATTGAATATTCTTTCTGATGTCGCATTCGAATGGGGTATCGAAAAAATTAGAACTTTCTTTTTATAAGGAATTAATTATTTTAATTAAATATTCCTTTTTTTAAAGTATTTAAAAAAACACTAATATAGTTTATTATATTTATTTATTTACATAAAATTGCACTACATTGCAATGGAAAGGTGAGTTGACTGATTATTATTGTTTCTTGTCTTGATCGGTTTATTTTTTCCATCTTGTTCTCAACTTTCAATTGCGCTCATGAATTTCACTTTATCCTAATTTTGTTTTTACGACACAACTAAAAGTTCCAAGAGTACCCAGAATATTTGCGTGCCTAAAGCCACACACTCTAATTGACTTACACAGTTTATTTTACCATCTACTTTTTGTGAATCAATCAATTTTATATTTTTCTTCGATTTCACTTATTTGCAATTTTAACCGCTTATTACATATTTCATCTATTTATTAATTTTAAATATTTTTTAAAAATAATAATATTAATATTTATTATTATTATTATTATTATTATTATTATTATTATTATTATTATTATTATTATTATTAATACATTAATATTAATTTTTAAATTTGTCTGATTCTAAACTTTGTTTGAAACAAGACTGAAACTGGATACTGTTGTGATAAAAAAATCCTTTGAAAAAATGAAAATTTTGAACCAATTAAATATCATTGAGTAACTGAAAACAGGATAAAAACTAGGAAAATCGTTTTTATCGTGAATGAACAAACAAAACAGATCATTCATTGTATCCCCCTTTACAATTCATTCTTACTTCGCGTCTGTGTGCGCGTTATGACGTCAGCGCAAATAATTGATGCTCCTGAAGAAATATCGATCTATTCTCTCACCGAGTCCGGAGCATGCATATTATTTCTGCAAACATGAAGACTTATGTGTAGGTGGGATGCAGATAAAATACAAACAACGACTTTCTATATAATTTCTGTAAAATTTCTATCGAATCTACTTTTCATTAGATTTGCTATTTTTAGATGAAGATTACATGGATCCTTTTGTTTCTATGCGAATATGTAATTTGTGGAAAAATCGTCACTAATCAATGGCATGTTCACCTTCATGATCCTGCAACTCAAGAAGCGGCAAATAAAGTAGCTCAGGAAACTGGTTTCTCGGTTTTAAGAAACCATCTCAAATCTCCAAATGAATTTGTTTTCCACCACAAAACAGTTCCTCACGTTAGTTCAGTTCCAAGTTGGAGTCAACACAAAGTTCTATTGGCTCACCCTCTTGTTAAAAATGCAAAGCAAGTTGAGGGATTTTTAAGACGAAAGAGGGGCTACAAGTCAATTAAAAAGCAAGGCCGTGTTCCGCTGCCGACTATTAATAAAAAAGGAATTCCTGGCCGAGGAGAGTCTGAAAACATTAAAGAGGATTTGAAATTACCTACTGATCCTCTATTTTCTAAAGAATGGTACATCAGAAATACCGGCCAAGCTGATGGAGTAAAAGATCTTGATCTTAATGTATTGTCAGCATGGGCTCAAGGTATAACAGGCAAAGGTGTTACTACAGCAATCATGGATGATGGTATAGACTATCTCCATCCGGATTTATCAAAAAATTATAACGCAGAAAGTAGTTATGATTTTAGTAGCAATGACCCTTATCCATTCCCTCGATATACTGACGATTGGTTTAACAGTCATGGAACGAGATGTGCGGGGGAAATTTCAGCTGAACGTGATAATGGCATTTGTGGCGTCGGAGTTGCATACAATTCCAAAGTACGTATTATTAATTATATTTTTATTTATATTAAAACTTCTCCTTTCAATTTTCTAAATTTCATTGAGTTTAATTTGGAAAATAAAAAATTCATTTTCTTGTGTTTTTGTCAATATTAATGACAATTATCTACAAAGTAACGATGTCAGTTTAATGTCTGATTAGTAAATTTTTTGAATATCGAAACTTTTATTCATTCTTCTCTTTGATTGGTTTAAATTGTAATAATAAATTCCAATTTTTGTCGAAAATTGACTGCGTGAAAATGACTAACGAAATTTAATCCTAAACAATGCCTTTTTCAAGAAATTCACTTGAAAAAGGTAGTGCCGAAAATTCGTGAGTATCAAAAAACATCGATATATTACTGATTTATAGTCTTCAAGCTCTCTTTTTAATAAATTCGATTTGGTAAGTGTCTCGAAATGGTTCCTGGTATGTCGCAATGGTTATGTTGACATCAATACAAGCCATATGTTATCCAAAATATCTGTAAGACTGAGTCTTTTTGTTAAACGGGCATTATATTATATATTATCAAAAATAGATTAGATACTACATTTGATTGGACAGTGTTGTATTTGAGCCGGTTCAGTCTGTTTCGGATGAACCGTTAGTCCAGCTAATAAATTTTACTTTCTTTTCTAAAAGTAATTAATTTTATTGTTGTTTTTTAACGATTTTACGATAATTCACTTTCTTAACACTAGATCTATAGGTGTTTATTATATGCGAAATGAGGGAGTTCGTAGAGCAGTGTAGACCAAACATTTTTGAGCCACGGCACACTTGGCTAAATTAAAAATTTTCGCGGCACCTAAATTTTTTTTTTGCTTTATTTGCAATTTTTTATTTCACTTTTACTAATCTTTTAATAAGAAATGAAAAACTTATTTACTTGAAATAAATTTAATGTAAAAATTTTAAATTTAGAAAAATTAGTGAACGAAAAATTCATAAAACATAGTTAATGAGATTTATCTGCTTGATGTTCCGAACAAATAAGTTCCAATCGTGGTGGAATTTTTGACAAACAAACTCTTAATTCTTGATCAATACGTTCCCACTTCTTTGATTTAATTGACTGATTAACATTTAAATTTGAAATAACTGTTAAAATATCCACAATTCAATTTCCTTTTATTAAGTTGTTTGGAAAAACAGGGTTTTTTTGACTTTTTTTAAAAAAAATTTCACGGCACACCTGGGCACCCGCCGCGGCACACAGTTTGGGCAACACTGACGTAGAGGATAGAAATTAATATTTACCTATATTTCATTACGTATCTAAAAACCAACATATGTATTCAAAAAATACTAAACCAGTATTATATATATATATATATATATATGAAACAATAGAATTTTAAATGCGTCAAATTGGCTCAGTCCGTAAATAACATTAAAATTTTGACCATATTTTTTAATGAATTTATTTCATAATTTATTAAAATAGTTAAACTAATAATAATAAATTGCTTCTACAGANGCTTTTTTTGGCCGAAAAGAAAAAGGAAACTGGTGAATCACCTCAAGATGCCATTCAAAAATTAAAAGGAATTCAAGACATGTTATTAAAAAAGCAAGACTTTTTAGAAAAGAAAATTGAGCAAGAATTAATTTCTGCTAAAAAACATGGAACTAAAAATAAAAGAGGTAGATTTAAAGAATTTTTATTTACAATATTTTTCTAATTTAATATAGCTGCTTTACAAGCTTTGGCTCGTAAAAAACGTTATGAAAAACAATTAACTCAAATAGATGGTACATTAACAACTGTTGAATTTCAAGTTGAGGCTTTAGAAAATGCTAGTACAAATACAGAAGTATTGAAAGCAATGCAAGTTGCATCTCAATCTTTGAAATCTGCTCATCAGAATATGTAAGTAATCAGTTTTTAAGTTTCAAAAGTAAATTATTACCGGTTTAATTGAAAATTATTTAACCTTTTTGGAACATAATAAAAGCCATTAATAATTTTTTTAATAAATAGGGATGTTGACAAAGTTCATGACGTAATGGATGAAATTCAGGAACAGCAAGAATTAGCTAAAGAAATTGCCGATGCAGTGTCAAATCCAGTTGGATTTGGACATGATTATGATGAGGATGAATTGTTGAGAGAGTTAGAATCGTTACAAGAAGAAGACTTGGAAAGTGCTTTATTGGATGTTTCTGGACGCACAGCCAATACAGACCCCACAATTGGTTTGCCTAGTGCACCACAGCACGAACTTACTCGAGCAAAGAAAAGTAAAAAAAAATTGAATCTTCAACATTAATCTTATCTTGTATTTTTAGATCGCAAAGAGAAGACGAATTGGCTGATCTTGAAGCTTGGGCATCATAAACATATTTGCAAGATAAATAATTTTCTACATCTCTTGATTGAATAAATCAAGTTTTATATTTTTTCTTTTGAAAGCCTTTGGTGTTTCATTGTTTATATATTGATTGTTAATGAATATTTAGGGATGCCACTGGTTAGATCCTACATTTTCAGAACCGACTGTTGAGTTAATTAAATATTTATTCCTTTTTGTTGCCTTTGCTAATAGTGGTATTTGATTTCGACGTAAATTATAATTTATCCGTTAAAAGAATGAAAATAAGTTCCCTTTCATTTTGAATGGTCAATTCTGTTATGGAATTTATTTTCTGTGGCATTTTATTGCATGTTTGTATGAATGGATCAGAAATGCTTTATATTAATTCAGGTTTGTGATGCTTGCGGAATTTCATGTAGTTAAATATCATGTCTCATCTGGTGTCAGTTGTTGTGGTGATGCACAATATATCGACGGTTTTGTTATCGAATCATCTGTGAGGTGCTGAAGTTATAAGATTTAGTGTATGGCAAGAGGGTTATTACTAGCACACAAAATTCATAATTGGAGCTTTGTATTTTTACAAAGATATTATCATCTGTTGTGATTTTAGCATTGAAATCGAGTCCAAGGATTTGCAGGCGAATATCACTGGGTTTTACAATTATATTAAAAAATGTGGATTGTAAACATTCATTAAAGTGCAAGTAAGAAATTCAAAATATTTACATTTGGTTAGTTTTTATTACATAATCGTAATCAAAAAATTTACGAAATAATTTGTTACGTTATATATTGACTTAAGCTTTTCTTTCCAAAGCTAAATGAACTTATTGGTATTCATAATAGCTGTTTAAAATGAAATACGTCTTCATCCTATACTTTTTATCTTAACAACTCATTTTTTTAAATTGAATGCAGCAGTGGCTTTGGCATTGAATTTTTAATTTTAATTTGTCACTTTCCAAATAATACAATTTTAATGTTTTATTCCATCAACTATTTCTTATCGAAATTTTACATGCATATTTTACTGCGTTTGCGTGTTCAATTTTTTTTCTACATCTACACCTTATTCCGAAATATAAAAATTTCAATAATCTAAAAAAATCGATAAAGTTATACACCAACTGGCAATTGATAATCATCTAAAGGACATTGATTATTCTAAAAATAATTTCATAAAAATCCTGAAAAGTAATTTATAATACAAATGTTGACTAAAAGTAATATTTAAGAACTTGAAAAATGATCTCATAATTATATAAAATTGAAATTCAAGCCTTAAAAGAATCAATTCAACAATATTTATCAGAACTGTAGCAAATAGCTCTTAGAGTTCAGATTTCTTTAATCAATACCTCGAGTTACTAATCAGGAATGCCTTCGTCTGGGGTAAAAAGGATCAAACCATAGGCTAAAGAATCTTGGAGATACCGGATTCAATACAAGAATATATCACGAGAAAAGAAAATGTCCCAGTGCTTTGTGGTCAACCAACCTCATAAAAAGACTCGTTGTTGACTACTCAAGCACTATCAATACCATACCTCCACTTGATGCATACCTAATGCCTCGCATTGGTGTTCTGATTACAAAAATTACCAAAAACAAGATCTTCAGCGAGATATATTTAAAGAACTCATACTACCAGGTCAGTATTCACCGTAAGATTACAAACGTACGATCCTTGAAGCCTGTGGCCAACTTTATTAATTTGCGAAGATAGCTTTCGGAATTACCAATGATGTCCCAATATTCCAGAGAATTAGGAATGCATTTATCGAAAATTACAGACTTAATAACATTGTTACTTTGAAGATATAATAATCGGGAGTAAATCCAAAGAAGAACAAGATAGAAACCTGAAAATATTTAGAGGAACTTCTAAAGAGTTTGTTGGGATATATAAAATTGTTGATAGGAACTTTGCTCTCAATCCGACTCTTCGTGTTCAATAAACAAATAAATAAAAGAAATCCCAACTAAATAACTTTATTTTTATTATATTGAATTTTACAGAAATGGGTAAACACACGATGGGCATTAGACTCCAAAAATTATATCACAAATTATATTATTCTTTATGTAACTTTACTTTTGTCGACTTTTTAAATTCTTCTAAATTTTCTGTAAAATTGATTTTGATTCAAGTTTTTTTCTTCGACTATCTGTCCTTTTGTTTTGTTCAAATGCGCTTTTATACTATTATTTCTCCATTAAACTGATGACCGGGCAACTTATTAAAATTTATGTGTCCATTAAGCAGACATTCAGCTGAATACTTGCCTTAAAACTTAATTAATTTGTTTTTGACTCCTTACTTTCTATACATATCTAATCAATTTCAAATTTTTTTATACATTTTCAAAATTTCACTTTACTACTTACCCTCTCTAAAAATATTGATTTTTTAACTGATTTTGACAATTTGTAATTTTTAATATTTTTATTTCATATATTTTGTATAACTCCAACAAGTTGATGATAGGAAAACATAAATATTGTCACAATGATTTCCTTTATTTATTGTCGAGATGTATTTTTTATTATCGAAATTTTGTGAACCGTGTTTGTGTGCAGGTATTTATTTTTCTTCTCATGTTAATTTTTTCAATCCTCTTAATTTTAATGTCACAGGTCTTACCTAATGCCAATTTTTTGAACTATTTGTAACGTTAAAATGTATGAATATTAATTAGTTTGTGGACACCGTCAAATTAATTGCTGACTGTATTCACTTTATAAATTAATTGTCATTGTAAAAAATTCTATTTAAATAAACTATTTCAATAGTAATTTTTTTTATAATTAAGTATTGTTCATTTGATTTTAATGGAACAATTGCTTGTCACGCCTAATTTGCACTGAATCATTTAAATCTTTATCTGCAAGTAATTCATTTTCTATACTACATTTAGTAAAATGTAAATATATTTTATCAATATATTTTCGAAAAAAAGTGATATAATTGATAAAATATTACATAATTGAAATGTTTGCTATTTATAAGCTACCGTTTATCGTCGGGTATAAGTCGGTTAGCGTACAAGTCGGAACCCTAAATTTGTACAGCAGATGGTGACTAAAATGCAAGGTTCACAAAATAAGTCGGAAGTGAAAATTTATTTTTTACATAAAAAAGTTAATTTGTACAGTTTTAAAATTATCTATAATATAAAACAGACAGATTACAGTTAATATTGGAAATTACGATCTAGGAAATAATTAACTTCATCATTTTCCACTGTAATGGTTTGTGATCTGGCTATAAGTCGAATACCCGTTTTTGAAATAAAATATTTTTCAAAAGTTACCTATTTATATCCCTTAATGGCCAATGACGTGTATACACGTCATACTACTGCGTTCTGGGAACAGCAACTAAAAAAGTGCGTCTGCGAAAGGGATATCAGACGATATACAATAAAAAAGTTTAATTAATAAATAAATAAAGCATAATAATAATAATGATAATATAAAAATGTTAAATTTATTAATAATATTTTCTACAATATAAACTTGCTTATCTTTTCGAATTTTCATCAATCATCAAATTTTTGGTTAATTTTCTAAAGCTACCCCTATTAATTTTTGGCGCTTGCCTTAATTTACCAGAATAGACACAGCCCTTTGGTATGATTATGTAAATTTATAATTACAATAAAAAAGAATTACAAATTTTAAGAAGGTAGTGTGGAAAGGAAAAAGTTTTTGAAGCCGCTAACAAAAATATCGAAATTTAATTTTGTTGGGTTATTATTGCAAAGTCGACACCACACACTGACTCAACGTACTCTTTATTTAAATTAAAACAATGAAAAAAACAGTTTCACCACAATTTTTAACAATATTGTCAAGAATACTTTTACTTTTATCTCTACTTCAAATAAAAAGTGATTAGTTAGGTATTTACAAATGTACTATTTTTTGAATATATATGTTCCATATTTCATTTTTGGTCTACTGACAAATAACCACCAGTGTCTCTGCTTTTTATACAAGTTTCTTTCTTAGAAATTTTCTAAAACAAAATAAATAAATTAGGCAAAGTCGAAACAATTAAGTAAGTGGTATTTCTCTGAACAACAAAACAATTAAGCGAGAAACCTCTCATTTTAATATCCAAAGACTCTGCTCAGCTAATTTGGTTTTAATACAAAGTAATTTCACTATCGATTTTTTGAGGAAAGAATAATCTTATTGTTTTTCTCATTTATCGCTCTAAGTTCCTACATACCTCGGGTTTTCTAAATACCTCGAGGTTCCAATTTAGCAATTAAATTACATTATTTTTCTTAATTAATATGTATGATTTGAATAATTATTTCTGGGAACCCACACTGATTTATATTATATTTTTGTATCTCTCTCATTATTTGTCATCCACGCATACCTAGTTCCCCTGCAACGTGTAAACTTTTAAATAATTTTTGTATTTTATTTATTAATCTTTATAAATTTTGTCCTTTTTATCGATTTGTACTTAATTTTCTGTGTTTTTCAATTTGCTTCTGCACTGCTCTAGCTAAACCTCAACAATTTTAATGATTTCTGCTTAAAATCAGACACTAAAAGTTCACATGATTACTTATTTCTGGTTTCATTCTGTCCTTATTCTTAATCTATCGAATTTAAATAAAAGAACAGTACAACTTAATAAACACCAAACTTTTAAATTATTAAATTATATTAATTTTGACTCTTTATTTAATTAATACTTGCATTCAATAATATTGAAACTTTATTGAAAAACACAAATTTAACAATTCTCGTTATGATTTAATCAAAAAACAATTTCACAGGTGTAGGATAACTGTTAATAATATCTGTTTAAATTTGTATGTCTGATTATTATGTAATGTATGTCTGAATATTGTTATTATTGATGCATGTGTGTATCTGGCTCAAGATACCTACAATATAATAACATCCTCCTGAGGATAATCAGTTTTTGATATTAATAAATTGTATGTCTCCAAAGTCTTCTAACAACAGGAATCATTTCTCTCTGACGATACAATATAGATACATTTTTTTAAAGAACACTCTCTTTTGAATCAAATTGATTCTTCATGACTTTAACATTTTCCATCAACTAAAAACTTACGAAGCCTTATCCCTCTTCAACCAAAATTGACAAATCAGAATTAAAATAGCAACGTTTATATTTGAATTTCTTTTACGTTAAAGTTTCTTTAAAGAAACCAGGAAAATAAATCCTACATAGGCCAAATTTTAATCTATTGAACATCAAAAGTGAAATTTAGTTAATTAATATTTTTATATTTAGACCTTCAATGACTCCATCAATATGAAATCATCTGTAAAACATTAATTTTTTTAAATTACCACCTATTTTCATTTTCCCAAAAAATATAAATTTATATGTTCTTAATTCAATTAATTAATTTTTAACTAATTTGTACAATCCAGAACTTAATTAATTAATGCTCAACCATTTAGTACATCCCCAAAAAAATTTACACGAAATTTATTTTTTTTACTACTTGTTTTTTTTTAATTTTACGCTCGACTTTATTTTATCGTATCGTTAATAATTTTTAGTTTTCTTGATATTTTATATTTCTAGGGTTACACAAAATCAATTTATTAAATTGGAAATATGAAATTCAATATTTTTGACAAGAGAAAATAAAAACTGTTTAAAAGTGTCGATTGACAATGATTTTAAAAATCTTAGATTTAAATAGACAATCCTTATCAACTCCGAACAACCGACAAGGCAATTCCAGAAAGGAAACAAGTGAAATTTCCTATTTGATTTTCGGTTTACTATAATAAAACGAAATGTTTTATTAGAATTTAATTTTCTGGAGAAATTATGTGAAATTTGAAAAATTTAATTTTTATTTGGTAATTTTATAGTTTACAAAGGCTTTGAGAATTTTGATGAAGTAATTTTGGGTTATGGTTCTGTCTTTTAAAGTTTTAAAAAAAATTACATCATCACAATTATTACAGAAATTTCAAAATAAAAAATCGTAAAAACTAAAAAACATGCAAAAAAATAATGATTGTTTTACAACTTAAGTTTTTTTTAAATAAAAGATATCGTAACAAACCTTAATTTCAAAATTAAATCAAGATCCAATCGAAAGATAACTCAAATACATAGGATCAAAATCTTCAAATTCACATTTTAAAATCTTTTTTAGTCTGATTGTAAAGGACTGTTAAATAGTGGAAAATTCTCATTTAATTTTTAATAAACTTGAAACTTGCTGAAAAGGATGATCCTTTTTCTCTAATTTTTTTCGTTACTAAATTTAATTGAATTGAGTATTAAAGACCAATTAAAGTCTCTAGTAAAGAAAAAAGCAAAATATATGGTATTCTAAAATTCAGATAAAAATTATTTGTTTTAATATAAAATGTTTCGATAGAAATTTGAAGGGGAATAACAAGAATATTTTATGTCTTTTTGCGACTCTTTATTAATGCTTTTAACAAAGATGCCATTTCATCACAAAAATTCAACTCTTAATGTCATAATGTAATTTTCGAAATTATAATTTTGTTAGGACATTTAAATGTTTGTCAATGGAACTAAATCTCGATCTTGACATATATTGATTTTTTTAAACATTTGAAATGTGTTCATCGCAAACGGGTGTATTCCATGCAACATTAAAATTCTGCACACATGCAAGTTTGTGTGTTTATTTTATACATTTATTTTCTACTTTTTATTGGATTTTGAAATGTTTTTTAAATTTTTTTAAACATACTTCTTTACATTATCAATTTTATCATAATTTAATTAGAGATTATTTATTTTAATTAGTGTACAATGATATTTTGAACTGTGACTTGCTCATGAGAGCTAATAATTGTTAACATTGACATCGCCTTTTACTACTTCATGATTTATAAATTAAATATAATAAATTTTTATAAAACTTACACGAACATTTGAATACACTAAAACAAATATTACTCATTAATTTATGAAGTAGTCAATATAAATTTATTTTTAATACTGTAAATTTATTAATAATTATATTTTTTTCTTAATGTCTTATGTTGTGCAATATAAAGAAAGATTCAAAATCTTTCATTGTATGCAAAATTAAGGGGTATGACTAAAAGAACATAAAATCGATTGGTATTTTGGAGGCCACCAGAATTTTGTTGGGCTCAAACCTGAAAATACTAAAAAAATTATATCAAAGAGAAAAATTAAAAAAAGTCATGCAGTTAGGACTTATGCAGATTCTAAGGAAATCATTTTTATATATCGTTGCACCTAGAGACGGCAATAATCAAAGAACAGTTCCAGTAGAAAGATTGTTTTAAAATCATTGAAGAATCTATTGAGAAGAGCAAATTGAGAAGATAGTGTTCAGTGAGTGCAAAATGGTACCGATTGTATTTATGAAATCAGTTCCAACAAGATGCACTATTAAATGACCCACTAAGATCGTGACTGGCCTTAACTCAGCCACCAAAGTAAATGTAGGTGAAATACCGCGACATATTGTGGAGATTCTATCAGTGAGAAAGGAGGACACAACAATAGTGATTCGGAATCTGGAGCTGATTCAAGCCAAGTGGGTGAAGAAGAATTCAAGGATATGATGTACAAAAGTAGATTCTATCAGTCTACTAATGACGACTCCTTATCTTGGTCAATACGAGTTA
>CAUHTR010007482.1:0-21679 GCA_959609185.1 Schmidtea polychroa | reverse complement strand
ATAGCTGGGTTACGCATGTTAGATCAACCATATATGACAGATCTCATTGAAGCAGCAGCTATGAGTTATGATCGAGACAATATTGACATTTATTCTGCTAGCTGGGGACCTACGGATGATGGTAGAACTGTAGATGGACCAAGAAATGAAACGATGCGCGCTATTGTTGAAGGGGTAAATAAAGGGCGCAAAGGTAAAGGAAGCATTTACGTTTGGGCATCCGGTGACGGAGGAGCAGCTGACGATTGTAATTGTGATGGGTAAATACTAGCATTTATTTTTTTCATAATAATAAATTATGATTATAATAGCCGGTATCATTTGTAAATTGATAATGAATTTTAATTTATATTGATGTATTACGCCCGAATAACAAAGACCGTTAACCAAATAATTGGATTCCTAATAGTAATTTTTACGCTGATTCCAAAACTACAATCGGTCATCCTTTAGTGTTGTATGGTTTCTGTACTAAAGCAACGTTTCATCTAAGCTGCGCGCGTGCTAGGGCGTGCGGTAAACGTGAATTTGTGAATTTCTGCGCAGTTATCACACTAAAGAGGCCTGGAAAATTGTCAATGTAAATTTAATCACTAGCAGTGGGAAACCGACTACCTATTCAGTTTTCAATATTACCGATATATGTCGTTATAAACAACTGCTCACGACAATATACAATAGACAAACTGTCTACTGTCTGCTGCCTGCTGCCATTATCTTTTTCGTCGTGGTCTCAAGAAAAGTTGAACACACATGGCTACGCGTCAGGTTCCCAAATTGCCACCATAGCAGGAAGCAGCACATTCATTAAACTAGAGGGGTATCTTAATTGCTTGATAGCATCGAGTCAAAGCCGGTTCATCCACTGCAGCCCTGCCTGCCTTCCTCTATATTATCATGGAATGTTACTGTTTAACGCAGGGGTTCTTAACCATGGGTGCATGCAATACTAATGGTGTGGGATAGGATTTCTGGGCGTGCGGGACGAAACAATCAAATTGAAGTAGGTATTGTGACATTTAGTTGTACCTCACTATTTCGAAATCATTTACGAACGTTGTGGTAGTTGTCGATGGGCTATTGTGTACTTTGCCATAATACATAAAAGCAAACCTAATAGTGGTAAGACAAATTGATCTTTCAAATGTAGAGTTTAATTGTATTAAATTTAGTATATTTAAACAATAAATAATAATAAAATAGATTTTCGAAATTGAATTTAACGTGTAGTTTATTTGTTCGTTCTTCCAATTTAGAAATTACGGAACCCCTGGAGTGTACTGGCGGAAGCCTTAGTTGAAAACCACTGCTGTAGTAGATAGTTTTTAAACTCTTAAAATCACATTATAGTATTTTTATTGCTCAGCTGATTTTAAACGCTTATCAGCGCAGCTGGCTTTGCACGCACTAATAGCTTAGAACGTTGCACTTAAATTAATTGCATAATTTTGTCGATTCTACCAATTTTTAGAAAAAGTTTCATTTTGTGTACCAGTTTAATTATTAGCAATTAATTTAGATTTCAATTAATAAGTAATTTGAAAATTGTTTTATCTTTAATCTTATCATGGAGTCGAACGCAGCGAATATTATCATGCTAAAACATAATATTATCGATAACTATATTATAACTATATTATATACGCTATCATGGCAATACAACATAGGCATATAATAATATGATTATTTCCCGACTTCAATATTATGAATAAAATTTGAAATAAATTTTAAGTCTTTTACAGTTCAATTATAATGGAATATGTTTCTTTGAAATTAATTGATTATAATTATTAATTTGTTCCTTTATTGATGTCGAAATATAATAGATCTGACAGGCGCAATTAATATTTATGACCAATGACATTTATGATACATTGCTCATCCAATAGCTAGAATACCAAACATCAATTGATTATTAGCAGATTAGGTTATCCGTCATTTCTATTTTTATTTTTTTGCTTATAAAAATGTCATTAAAATTTTCAACCCGTTCCAGTGGAATACATTTAACCTTTATAGTGTTCATATTTTTATTACTTTGTTCTAAATTCATTAAAATATTTGGTGGTTTCTACAGATTTTTATCTATTTTCAAGCGTTTCCCGTTTTCTGTTGAGCCTGCTTTTAAAAAATTTAACAACAATTTTTAATAAATTAATAATAATTTTTTTTATTGATTGTTCTTTATTAAATATTTGGATTTTTCTTCCAAAAGATATTTTGTCACTCGCTATTCAGATATGCTGCAAGTATGTGGACAATAAGTATTAATTCAGCAACTAATGATGGAGAAACCGCAAGCTATGATGAATCCTGTTCTTCAACACTTGCATCGACATTTTCTAATGGTAAGGCATGGTTTAGCCTCGATGCCGGTGTCGGAACTGTAGATTTATACGGTCAATGCACTCTCCATCATTCGGGAACTTCTGCTGCAGCTCCAGAAGCAGCTGGAGTGTTTGCTCTTGCTCTTGAAGCCAATTCAAATATTGGCTGGAGAGATATGCAGCACTTAACAGTGCTTACAAGTAAACGAAATCATTTGCATGACAGAGATCGACGTCATAATTGGACCATTAATGGAGCGGGTTTGGAATTCAATCATCTTTTTGGATATGGAGTACTCGATGCTGGTGACATGGTTCGGGTTTCTAAAAAATGGGTGAATGTACCAGAAAGATTTCACTGTATTGCTGGACAAATTAATAAGCGTTATCGGTTCAATGTAACAAAAGTAAGAATTTTTTTCAAATTATAATAGCTTTAAAAACCATTTAAATAAATAGGCAATCCGTCCTCATAGTTTATTAATTTAAATACTTAAATACGAAATTTAGCTGATCTTTCTGTTATTTTTGTTTCATTGGTTGTTGATTTAATATTAATTAATATGTTTCCATGAAATATAATTATTAAGCAAATTAAAATATTAATTAAAACATATTTTTGACTTTGCTAAATTTTGGTTATCCAATATTGTGACTGTGACACTTAAAAATTTAATGATAAATCATCTATTCATTTGAATTATTATTTTTTTTAATTTAGGTTAGATTATTATATATATATATATATATATATATATATATATATATATATATATATATATATATATAATATATATTATATATATATATATATATATATATATATATATATATATATATATATATATATATATATATATACTATATATATATATATATATATATATATATATATATATATATATATATATATATATATATATATATATATTATATATATATATATACCGTATTTCCCCTATAATAAGACCTACCTCGAAAATAAGACCTAGCATGAATTATTCGCCCACAAAAAATATAAGACCTACCTTGAAAGATCTGTTTACTTATTTACATAACGAAAAAAATAGTAATTTTAATTCAAATTAGCCATAAATATATGCTTTAAAGTGTCAAATACTGGCAAATCTGTTAGTTATTCAATCCCCAATCCAATGATCATGACCATAATTGATCATGTCTAGTTTTTAAACGTAATAAATTTGTTTTGAAAATATGACCCGAAAATATGACCGAAAATAAGCCCTAGGTAGCTTTTTTTCTGAAAATTTGAATTAAGACAGTGTCTTATTTTCTGGGAAATACGGTATATATATATATATATATATATATATATATATATATATATATATATATATATATATATATATATATATATATATATATATATATATATATATATATATATATATATATATATATATCACAGTAAAAGTTTAAATGAACATAAAATGATAAGAAAATAGTATAAAAACCTCATAGTAAAACACGAATTCTAATAAATAAGAAATAATAAGTGCAAGTTATTTAAAAAGTGAAACAAATTGTTTTAGTAAACAATCCAGTTGATAAATCTCATTTAACCGGATAATTCCAGTAGGAACTTTGCATCTGACCAATTCCATTTCGAGGAATTAATAGTTTTACAGTCATATCAAAAGTGGATAGTTGCCGGTAAATGGTAGTTTGAGAAAAAAATTAAAGAACGAATATCAGAATTCTAGTATCGATTTTTGGGTAGGTTTTATTCTGGATGACGAAAACATTTCTAAAGGCACCACAATTAAAACCTGTTTTCTGGGATGTTCTATTCTTTGACTTAATTGAATCAATTGTGAATTGCCATTAAATTTGAGAGTTTGTTGTCAAATTATTAACAATAATTTTTATATCTTTGTCATCATCAGATAGATAAGACAATTTTATATAGATTTTAAATATTTTATTCAGACGAATTTCCAAAACGCAAACCAATTATTTATTTAAAGTTTCCTTTTTTCAAATAGTCACATACAAAATTAAATACTTTAAAATTAAAAATGTAACTGAATGGAAATGGATTTTCCACCAATATTGAAATAAGAACTTTTTACAACTTGACGAAATGATCTGTCCAATCTAATAATAACACTTCCATCGTTGTCATCCTCGCCACCATAGTTGACCACAATATTTCATTTCTTCATTGCGTTTTTTTTCATCGTAATAATAAAAATTCGCTTGATCAGTCACGCTAAATTTCAATTTTTGTAAAAAGAAAATACAAATCATCAAACAATCTCCAGAATTCATTCAACTGGACAATATCATCTAAAATTAGGCAAAATAAACTGGTTACATTCGTATTACATTTATTACATTCGTATTGAAAACTCACATTATGAATGGTAACCGACGAGTTCATCGAAGGCAAATTCATCGAAAAAATATTTGTTTTAACTAACTTACGTGCAGCTAATTTTTTATTTATTTTGTTCTTATATATTTAAATATATTTATATTTATATATTTAATATTTGATTTCTGATTAATTAATCAGATATTGTTATCAATAATAATTAATCATTTGTTTTTGTTTCCATATTATCAACAAACATAATGTTTTTTCAATGAACTCGACGTGAATCATTAAGAATTATTTCGAAACCAAATTACAGATTTTGATTATTTAAACACCAGAACAAAGTATTTTTTTAATTCTTCACTTAAAGTTTTATCAATTGTTTTGGGATATTGAAATCTAGGCAATTTTTATTAATATACTCCCAAAACTAATTTAAAATTCTTTATTTATTTAATTCGTAACTGAACAATAGATTTTAGTTTTTATTTGTTTATTCATTTCTTTTATCAGGCTTTAATATTGGAAATTGATACTGACGCGTGCAAATCAGATACAGGTCATCGAGTTAATTATCTTGAACATGTTCAAGCTTTTGTTTCAGTTAAATCTAGTCGGCGAGGAGACATAACAATGTTTTTAACGAGCCCTATGGCAACGACTTCTATGATTCTTAGCCATCGACCAAAGGATGATGATTCCACAAGAGGTTTCACAAAATGGCCATTTATGACCACTCATACATGGGGTGAAAATCCTCGTGGAAAGTGGAAATTAACAGTTATGTTCGACACAAAAGATCCTTTAAGTCAAGGAATATTTTCTGAATGGGTTCTCGTGCTCCATGGAACGCAGAATCGACCCTATGATAAATTATCTAGTTCATTAGAGAAAATCATTCCTAAACTCGGTGTCGTAAAGAGACAACATGCCTCTAACAGATTTTCACAATAGTTAACTTGATCTTTATTTAGTATTGATAATATCTTGTCTTTGGCGACTAAGCAGTGCTTCTGCAGATTTTGTGATCGTATTTTTGTAAACTTTTGTCCAGTAAGATTGTCGTATCTTATTGTTATTATTAATTTAACTATTATTTCATCAACAGGATTAATAAATATATTTGTCTCGTATTTTTATTAATTACAATGCATTTCATTTTATTTTTAAAATCGACAATACTTATTTTAGCAAAATAAAATTATATTCAAAGATTTATAGTGATATTAAATGCGATTTCAAATGGTAGAACAGTTTACACTCACTTGGCTCGCGTTGGTATCGTGTAAGAAATTCGATCCCACCTGGAATCAAACCTAGTAACTTTGTAACCATGCCCTTGAATCCGTCATCAGTCCAGATCAAATATCACAATTTTTTGTTTCTCTCACCAAAAGTGGGAATACATTAAATGTCTCATAAACTAGGCGTATGAGTAACTAATAGATGTAAACACAGTTAGTTTAGAATAGCATCCAAAATGATTTTTGTTCTTCGGATGACTAACTGAAAAAAAGAAAAATTAAATAAAATAGAAACATTAGAAAATAAAAAAAAATCATAAATAGCTAAAATTACCTTAAAAATTTATAAATTTTGAATCGAAAATTAAATAGAATTACAATGATTAGAATTTGTTTTACTGTATCAGTGTGCACGCAAATATATTTGCACGAAAAATAGAGTATATAAAGAAGATAACTTTGGTAATAATTTAATGAAATTTTTGAAGGAAAATTTTTATAAAACTCTGAAATCCGAAACTTTCGAGAAATTTTAGTAAGAATTAATTGATTTCTTTGTTATGCATTTCTAACAGTTCTTAATTAAAGGTTTTTATCACATCTTTTGATTTCCTAGTTTTCGGAATCATCTTCGTGTATTTAAAATTAATATAAAAGCACAGCTAATATGTTTACGGCACACAGCCAAGTGCATAGGCAAGACAAAAAAAATCATTCATACATCATGACTTACGAGGAGTGAAGCAGTGCATCTTCGCAGTTAACATTGCAACTTCGTATGTCCACTGTGGATGATGGCAAGTAAAGGGAGGAATTCTCTAACTCTCCATTGTCCGCTTCTCCGTACCATGCTCGCGAAAGATAAGACGGGTAACTGCGGTATGTTAACGAGGAACTATTTAATGAGAATAGATTTAGGTTGATTAATGCGAGTATACATATCTTCACTATCATCTTTATTATAAATATTAATATTATCGATGTACCCTTTATTCCTATTATCCTTAGAATTAATTTTCTCCATCTTATTATTATTATTATCCTCATTTTGTATTTCGTTGCGGCGAGTACCCGTATTATCGTTGCTATTACTTGCTCGAATATTAGTAGCATAATTATTATTTTCATTCATTTTACCAGGAATATTAACAGCGGTAGTATTGTGTCGTCCGGGATACCATCGATCACCATAGGTAAAACTACCCTTATTGTTTACAGCTAAGACCATCCAGTCATGTTTCTTCTGTGTCGACAAAAACGAAAATAGGCATCGAGATGCAAAAATCGGCCTCATGGGAGCAAAAATAGACCGTCTCGTGGGTATATGGCTTTCAACGACACAAATGAAGGCGCAGCAAAAGATTCAGCGACTGGAAAGATTTCACAATTGCTTAATCGATAAGAGCCAAGTGCAGAGGTGTTTAATCATGAGCAGGGTCAAGTGCTCCATAGGTATATTTGCAAGCGGAGCTGCACTTGAGAATCCGAAATCTCGCGTTGGCGGAACTGGCTAATGTCATTCCCCCCATACTCTATCAGGAACAAAGGTCATTCTTTCCAGTGTTCCAACCGTTGAAGGTCCAAATCAGGTCGTTCTTCATCCTCCGATTTTCTTCGTGAGTTCACCGCCATTCATTGATCTTAGTGTATTGGTCACCCTATCTCCAGCGCCAGCCAAGGTGTAGAAGAGGAATCGTAAACGGTCATTACAAGAAGAAGCAGACGTCGCAAAACATCAACAGACTGCAGTTCCAGAAGCCGGCCAAGATTTCGACTTGGAAAATATCTCGTTTGCGGTGATATCAACTTAGGCGATCTCACAATGACAAAAGAAGAAACAAATGATATTAATATTGATTTTCTTTTGTGTATAATTAATACAGTTAGTAGTTCATTGTTTCATGATTTGTTCAAGTCATTTTGATTTATACATTGAATACAATTACTTTATATATAATCCCGACACTAGGAATCTTTATTATCGTCAGTACATTGATTGACTAGGTTCCGGAATTCATAAAACCATAAATTCATCATTAAATCCCAGAAGTAGACACTCAAAAGACTTAAGACCTTTCTATCGATTGTCTTTTATCTCCAATGAGTGTCAATCAGAGTGTTGGATGATGATGGTAGACCCATTGACACATTTGTCCAATCTAAATAAAATTTCAATCACTATTATCGCTAACGATCTTAATCTCAAGTGATCTTCACAAAACATATGTCAATATGTACAATAGTTAAAGGAATTGAATTGATCTAATGGAAATTTTTATTGATTTTTAGCATAATCGAAGAACTCACATTTTAGTATAAAAGCTGAAACAAAATTAGAAAATTACCACAAAATTTTTTAAACTTTAAAAAATATCATAGATTGACTCAAAGTACAGTCTCTAAAACCAAAATCAGAAACACAAAGATTTAGAAAAATCCCTTGCATTATGAACATAACACGCACACAATAAGGTATACGAACATTGAATTGTTATCCGTTTAAAGCATTCAGCATATCTAAAGATTGTGATTATCGAACGTGATTTGATCAGTGAAGATTTGTATTATGAAGTAAATATTTGTTATTTTAATAAAATTTTAGAGACATCAAGCCTTATTTATTGTCTATTTAAGAATCACCCCCAAGTTTGGATTTCAAATAGTAATATTTGAGACCTCAACAGTAGTATTGGCAACAAAACTCAACTGTCTGCCCTCATCCAGCCACTGTATACAGAACCAACATGGTTTGTCACCATGGGTATACAAGGAGTTAGTTTTAATAATGATGTGGTCGACTGACAACGGATCATTTCTGTTTCTCTCTTGATATTGCTTCAATCTTGTCCTCCGTACAACCAACAGAATCTTTCGACCCAACTAACATGGCCACAACCACGAAATTCATAGTGATGAAGGTACTAATGTGAGGAATAACCAATGACGATACCAGCTGAGCTTGTGGAACGACTTCAACTACCCCATTATAGTGCCACTGATTGCATTTTCGCCAGAAATGATAAGAAAATACCAGCAAGACATTAATGAATAGTGATGACTAATGACAGCCGCACATGTAATCATTATTTTAGAATTTTCATCGCTATGTAGTCAGGGTGACATACGGCACGTGCCATTTGTAGTTAAGACGGCCGAAAAGTCCGATCGATAGAGAAAATTAGTGTCAAACGAGGCGACAACACTCGACACCATTGTAGCAGTTTGTCGAGAAAGACTAGGTATATAAGCCACTGTTTGAAAAGTATGACGTCGAGGATACCATGAGTAGTGTACCGATGAAGACAGAAGACGAGCCCAGTATGGTAGGTAGATTTTCTGTTACATCATATGTAAAAATTATCGTTTATATCAAAATCCATTTCTAGAACATTTAATGAGAAGTTATCGAGTAGGAATAAAATATGATCGAGATCATAGATTTTCTCGAATGTATTTTTCGCTGACATTTAATATTTAATTTGAGGGATTTATCTTTCCTGCGTTAGGTAATATAGCTAGCTTGCCATTAGACATTGAATGGAATTTTATCATAATATAAAATATTTGAAGGTAAAAATTAATCCAGTAACTTGCATAATGGCATAACTTGACTAAGAAAGACATGCGAAAAATATATTTTATATTACATAAGATGATCACAGATTGATAAATTATGAAAATAAATACAAAATCTGTACAAATCCAAGCGACTCTCTGTGATTGAGATGAATAAATACAGAATCAAATATAAAAAGGAAGCATTGGAAATCGATTATGGCGGGAGCAACCGGGCCGCACCTTCAGTTGACAAGCACATTTCTGGTAAAGGGCCTTCCAACCACTGAAACCAATATCATTAGATCGATATTCATATAATAATAATAATTAAAAAGAAAACAATCGATATTTACATTGATCAATTGATGATCGGTATGTTTCCCAGCGGCGGTGTGATCGTTGATAACCGCCTGGGAAAATGCCTTATGAAGTTGAAACCATTTCGTTTCCTCATCAGTGTCCTGGTACAGTTGGTACATGTCCTTCAGTAACGCAGTGGCCCATAATTGGATGCCAATATCGGGAATTCGATTGGCCAATGGAATGACGGGCTGGATAATTTCTTTACTTTCCTGGAGTGAATCCGGTAAACAATCACAGATCGATAACAACAACAGCAACAACTCACTATGAGAACCGGGGAATTTACATCGCTGTTACTGAGGTTCATAAATATCTGTCCCAATGTCATCAATCCGGCTGCGGTCAATCGATTAAGATCCTCGAGATTCGTCATTCGAAGAACCGCCCGTAGATAGGACTTGCTATCTTGGTAGCGGCGCTCACAGAACGCTTGGAAACTGTGAACATAGAAATTGGCAGCTTGTAAACAGTAGCATTGATTGAGAACCGAAGATGCCTCACTGCTGATTCGATGTAAAAGGGTTTTGCAGTCGGCCACTCGATTCTGACGGATGTGAACCAGTGCGAGATTTAGCATTATGAAAACGTGAAGACTCGTCAGTTGATGTGCATTTGATGGGTCATCATTTGTAGATGAGGTTTGAGCTATTGTGCTACTAGCGCCATCCGATTGAGAGGGTTGATTTGTGTCTGATCGCGATGGCTGGTTGCAGCGATGTGGAGCTCTTGTTTGTTGATCAAGTAACTATAGTTGTTTTAAAACGAGGAATTAAATTCTAATCAATTAAATACTAAATCAGTCATTAGGCTCAGTATAACATGCGACAAGCTCCCCACTGATTTCTATGGTCGCCTATTCATATTTAGAAAATTTACATATATCAGTCCCTCACTTTACGAAGTTTAAGTAGTAAAAGATCCCCGAAAAAATAGCACGTGTTTGAAGCAGTATTTTCTTACTCTAATTTGCATGGTTCCATACTTTCATATATATATATAAATATATAATATATATATATATATATATATATATATATATATATATATATATATATATATATATATATATATATATATATATATATATATATATATATATATATATATATATATATATATATATATATATATATATATATATATATATATGTGTGGCGTTACACTTTTTTTTAATTTTATTTCTAAATTTATTATTTTTTTAGTAGAATTTAATAGCTTTAAAAATAATTTTCGAAAATTTTGGAAATATTGGAATTAGTTTTATGTCATTTGATTATGATTTATCATTTTAATGTGCATATTTATTCATTAATTTTGGTATATAAAACATAAAACAAAGTATCATAAGCATAATATAAAATGTTTAAAAAGTATTCGATAAACGTACAAATTTCAAGAAACAAAATGAATCGTCATGAAAAAAATTTTCAAAGTTCGACAAGGAAATTGATACGATTCCAAATCAGAACCAAGAAATTTTTTGAATTTGCTTTATATAAAGCCCCACGTGGGATTTTTTTATCCCCTCTCATCCCAAGAACGTTTCCTATTTTGTAGAGAATTAAATTTTCTATAATTTCGCTGTTGTCAATAAGATCATTTGTTTATGACGAAAAACTCGTAAAATTTCAAGTTTTGCGTTTTGACGTATGACCAAAGTGAATTAAAAAATTCAAATTGTTATCCTATAGAAAATGTAATTCCCAATGACGATGTTATTGAAACCTTGATGTAGCAAGGGAGTCTAAACTAGAATCAAAAATATTGCGGAAGATTCTTTCATAAAATAATTAATTAATTAATCAAAATTATAACAAGTAAATGATAATAAATAAAATGAAATAATTTTCGATTATAAAAATAATCCTTACCAATTTACTTGTTTAACATTTAATTAATACTGTTACCAAGAAATTATCACTTTATACTTATAATAGATATTTTTTTTATAAAAAATGTAGATTTATGTTTTCGAATAAGTAAGTGATTTATCCAAATTAAAAGTCTTAATCCATCGTTTCAGTATAATTATTATGTAGTTAACAGGTAAATTGTTTTATCTGAAAATATAAGGTCTTCCCTTTTTAACTTTTAAATTATGAGCTAATTTTCTTTTTATTAATTATTCGGATTCAGAAATTATCACTACAGCTACAATTGTTACTATTTATAGTCTAATTACAACTAAGAATCTCAAAAAATTATTTTATAACTCAAACTTAGGAACATTTAACAAAACGAACACTACCGGTTTGCTGTCGAAGAAAAATCTTTAAAGTATATTTTTGTTATTCTGACAATACTGAATATAATAAAAAATTTGAACTCAAATCTATTAGACCACTAACAACATTTCTATAATAAAAGAAATTCAATATTATTATGTTATATCAATACAGTAATCGTTCGATATAATGACCTAAACAGAAGCTACATTTCTCAAAATATTGGCTTTGTATGACTGGCTATAACGAAAGAACTATATCAAGCGATCACTAATTTCTATAATATTGAAGAATAATTTTAATATGCTTTCTGAAATATATAGCTTTAAAATTCGTGAAGAATTTGTTGTAATATACTCTAAAAATGCAATTTCTTAAAAATCTTTTCTAGATACCCTCAAATCTTTGATAGAATCAGTTTTAAGTATTTCTTCGAGAACTTCAGATTTTAATTTCAAATATCAAATATTATAAAATATTTGTGTTCATTCTTAAATTCATTTCATTAGTTATTCGTAACAAGTCAGCAAATAATATGAACTTATTTAATTATTATGCAATTACCATAATCATTTCATATGCATGTCAAAAAACAATCTCACACTTAAGACTGTGAATAGCAATAGTGGACCCGGGTAAAACAAATTGTAAGAATGATAAGTTTTATTTTTACATAAACATAGCTTTTATTCACTTTGATGTAATATATTCAGTTCGGTTATATATTTATTTTTTAAGATTTTAAATATACATAGGTAATGAAAATTACTTTTTCTTTGATTTATGAAATGATTAATTGCTTCACTAAAATCTTGTTGTTTTTGCAGATTTCGTCATTACACAATTAGTTTAATACATTTTTATCAATAAATTTTTTAATGAATCAAGTTTAATAATGAAAACAAGAAAAATATATATTCTGATTTAACCGTAGAATTTGTTACACATAATTACTTAATTTAAATATGTTGTTATCACGGGTAACCAGTGGTCCTGAAGTTAAACTCGCATTCGAGATAATAGTATCAGCTTCAATGTCTCTATGGCTATATATGCTTACGTTCAAGTTATTAATAAATAAGGAAGCCAATATGAAAAATGGAATATTATCAACTTTTTTTAATATTTTCGAACCGCTATATCGGATCTACAATTTAATTCATATAGTGACACTTTATATCGAAACTTAGACAACTAAAGATTACTCAAAAATATGCACTCAAAAGTTACGGGTCTAAAAAGAGACGAACTGTGTGGTGTGTATCAGAATAGGAATGAGATCTAGGTTAGAAACTGTATTATTACTGATATTACGGGTTTGGTGATTATTGGCCGGGTTGGTAAGTGGGTAATTTAAATTTACAATATACAAGCCAGAAATTAAATATATTATGAACATGACCACCAAGAACATAAGTCCAAGTGGCTTATATTTCAAGTTGAGACAGTCGACATCATCAACAGCGAAATCGCCTTGAAAATGACAGCCTGTGAACGTTGAAGTCTAAGTTAATATTACTATACCGGTAAGTAGGAATAAACAACTGTTAAATATCTATTAAAGTATTTGTTTCAGTTCAAGAATTATTTAAAATTAAGTAAGAATCAGGAAGTTTATTTACTTACAATTAATTGAATTTATATTGTAAATGTAAATAGATATATTTTTATCAACTCCTTCTTTCTGCAACAACCAAATTCTTTTCTCCCGGGAAACATCGATCAAATTTTGGGAACCCAAGTTCTTCCTTATCTCAAAAATATGTTAATTCTTCTACCATTAATGGTAAATATTCTTTTAATTTACCTTAACCAAAATGATTAACCAAGCCAATTGATTAGTCGATGTCAATGTATCACTTGGAAGAATAACATAACCACAAAATACTCAATATTGGGTTAATGAAATCCCATAAAGATGCCGCTGACACAAAGATTTATTTTCTTCACCATTGACTTTTTTCAATTTCAATTATCTTTATTTCCTTTTTCAATTATCTCAATTAATTCTGTTGAAATTTAACACCAAATATCAATCAATAGTCGAAAGAAGATAAATGAAATACCCTTTTCCGTCGTCTTGTGTATTGGAATTTGTATGATGGTGAAATGATGTACTTACAGCATTGTTTGTAAGCATTAGTGATCAATATCAATTATAATAAACTAATGGAAGTATAGCTAATTATTAAATGTTCATAGCATTCAAATATTGAACTTGATATTTTCAATCAATAAATTAACGAATTTCGATATTAATATAGATTCCGAAGAAAAATGTTTGTCAATAATTAAAATATTGAATTAAAGTTTATCAAAAAATAATTTTTATTAAATATAAATAATTGTTAAGTGTACAAAAAATACAATTCGTATTAAACATAAAATGAATAGAGAGCGACAAAGAAAAATTTAAAACCAACCTTTAATGCTAATTTGAATTGACTTTCTCCAGCGTTCATGGCATTCATTGCCATTGCATATAGCCCAATCAAAGCATGCAATTGGGGACCTCTTCGATACAGTAATCGCATTCCTCTTGGAGCATTATGACACAATTTAACAACGACTCCGATTTCTGTGATAGCTTGTAATTTATTGCCAGTTACTAAACGACACATGGCACTATGTTCAAGGACCGAAAATTGCAAAATCGCAAGAAGTGGACTAGAATCAATCAATGCTAACTTTTCAATTTGAGTAAGTGCTTTCTCAGCATAACGAAGAGCTCTTGCCATAAGTCCACTTTGCATAGCTTGCTGAACAGTTACTAAATAAACAAGTACTACAACATGTTCACGAGGCATCCATAGGAATTGATCTATGTCACTTCCACCACTGCTCACATCTTCTTCCATTGCAGCAAATTGTTGAATACTGGTATGTAGTTGCTTTAGTTGGAGCTTGGCAGATTTTGCTCCACCACCAATCAAAATTTGACTAATTTGTATAACTAATTGAAAAATCCTCAAAGCTTCTTTCTGATATGGAGTTCCATTAAGATTATCAATTAAATGTGTAGCAACTGTCAAACTATTATTCACATCTGGGCGCCTTATCGATAATAAGAGCATGCATTTACTTAGTAAAATAATCCTTTCGTGTAATCCGATTGATGTTGCTGAGCAAACTCTGAACCCATAGCTAAAACTTCACATGCTCCTAAAATATTTTTATCGGCAACGTACGCACTTGACAGTTTTAATAATAATCTACAATGCCAATAAGGATTATGTTCAGACAATCGTAGGGCATCCATTAATACACAAATAGATTCACTACGTTTTCCTTTTTTCTCAAAGAGATCAGACAATAAATCAGCGGCTTCAAATTTTATTATATCATCTGGAGGTTTAAGATGAGCTCCTAAAGCACGAGCTTTTTCCAAATAAAATTTGATTTGGTCGTCACTTTTACTATGAATCAATAAGATTTTTCCAATGTGTAAATAAGTTCGAGCTTCTAAATTACCAGGAAGTTTGTAATGCAATATCGATTTCAGGCAATGAACACAGAGACGAATATTTGGGGGACTCATCGTTCGAAAAGTTTCTGCAAGGCCCAACAATGCGCTATAATATGCAAAAGGGGAGATTTGTTGATTGTTTGTTTGTTGCATAATTGATTCAATATTATGTTGACCATAAAATTGCAGACTGTCACTAGATACTTTAACCGGTCCCCATTGATGGGGTTGATAATTAGCAACGCTACTACTATGGGACAAATTGTTGCTAACATCTGTTACCATTTGATTTGATAAATTAGTATTACTTAAATGACTTGTCGATTGATAAAATCGAGAATTGTAATTACTTGTTCCAGAGTTATTCATTCAAATGCTCTCAAAAAATAATAATATATTTAATTTAATATTTTAATTATTTACATATAAAATGTAGATTTTTAAAACAAAATTGTTTTTAACATAATCAATTTTCTTTTTATATGAAGGGTGAATAGTAAATAGTTTTGAAAATTAAATTATAATGTAGTCATTTTGACAAAATCTGTGTTTTTAATACATAGCAAAAAGGAATTAGTTAACTTATGCATTTCGATTTGATTTTCGATTCAGCTATAAGAATTTGATTTATTAATTCCAAAATAACAAATAGCAACTGATATTTTGCATTTCAACAATCAGGAAATAATAATTAAAATTATTATTAACAAGATGTAAACTTCAAATGCCGGTTTCAGAAAACCACACTACCTGATTTTCTATTTGCACAATTGTATATTCTTGACCCTGGCGAATCATAATTTGGGTTATTATTGAACAAGTGGGATAGTTTCTGACTCCTCATGTCCTTTTCCAATAAAATTAATTATA
The DNA here is from genome assembly GCA_959609185.1 of Schmidtea polychroa. Lineage (NCBI taxonomy): Eukaryota > Metazoa > Platyhelminthes > Tricladida > Dugesiidae > Schmidtea > Schmidtea polychroa. The sequence continues at coordinate 5,285 of CAUHTR010007482.1, read as the reverse complement.
ATTACAAGTAGTCACTCGATTTGCACTTTTCCTTTGTCGGCAATCGTTTTTGTAAGGTCGGTTGCCCAAGGGGTAATTACCTTCCTGGTACGATAAGTTATAATTTTAGTTAGATTGACTTAAATTAATTTCTCTGTGAGTCTTTTTGATTTCGTAAGTCCTCGCTAATTTTGTTTCTTCGACCAACTGGGCATATTTATTTAATTTAAAATTTTAGACCTTAATTTACTTAATTTAAAATTTTAGACCTTAATTTACCTATTTATCTTTAATTTACTTAAGTTTAAAAATATAGACCATTGATTACTTTAATTTAAAATTTAGCCATTGATTTACTTAATTGAAAATTTTAGACCTTAGTTTTTCATGTAAAATTGTCATTGAAAAATTTTTATTTCTCAGGAGCTGATTTAGTAGGTAGTTAGTGGCCACTGGAACACCCCCCATAGGAAAAATTACGTAAGAATTTTCAATTATATAATCATGAGCAAAAAAATTACTAAAACAAAATATTTTTTCCAGGGGGAGGGGAGGGAGGTAAGTGTTCCAGGGAGCCACTAACTACAGGTGACCCTCCTATAACACGGTAGATAAGTTCCAAGACAACGGTGTGTTGTGTGAAACTGTGTTGTATGGGACCCAGGGCCAATATAAAAAAGGGAGTTAGGTTACAAAAATTGAAATATATACACATATTTTTTAAGGTACATAAAAATAACTTCAATTTAGAAACCGTGTTATATGACAGTCACCTGTACTTACTGAATCAGCTCCTGAGAAACGAAATTTTTATTTTGACTGAAATAATTGATGGTGTGTTACAGGTAACCAAAGATTTTACCTATTCGTGCTGTTTCGAGCGTAATCCAGAATACAAACGATCGTTGATACCCGTTGAGTGATCAACGTTTGTACTGTATCAAGGGGGGGTGAGTGCTCGCAAGAAGTGAGCGCACAATTTGCACTATAATTGTCGGGCACTCTTTGGGTCCATGGACTATCGATAGAAGATATGCGTCCGATTTGCTCCGGTCCCTCATCTTGATTGTTTTCCCAAATATTTGTTCGTCCTCTCATCAATCAGACCACAAACATACCAGAATTTACACAAGTTCATCAAATAATTTATTTCGCGTATATATTTATGAGTCTCTTTGCACTTGGGATGATTCTTGGTTCTCCCACTGTTTCTGTTCAGCCAATTTGAGTCTGTTCAGCTTTTCCCGGGTGTTACGTCCCNTTCCCGGGTGTTACGTCCCATCCGTTTGCGCTTGGGTTTATTGGTCCGATCCAGTTAATAAATTTCGACCAGCTCCGTTGGCAGTGGTCGGATTTGTTCGGTCAACGCCGCGTCAATGACCCGCTGGTTGAGTTGGGTCTCGAGAGTGTGCACTTGGATCTTCAGGGCGCGGATTTCTGTCTGATCCTGGACGACTTGAGACTGGAGTTGTTGGATATGCGTCATTCTTTTCTTCATTTCGGCCGGACTGAACCAGGTTCTTTCGAGCTCCCGGCATCGCCCTTTAAATTTTGAAATTCTGCCCTGAAGTCCTTCCACATGTTGTTGATTAATGGAGATAAACAAAGATAAACAAAGTTAGGACTATTACAAAGGAATAACAAAGGCAGCCAATTAATTATGATATGGAGCAAACAACGTTCAAGGACCCGGTTGTCAAACCATTGTTAGATAGGAGCAATCAGGTCAAAAACCGATTAATCAAAGTGATTATTCTAGTATAAAAGCAAAGACAAAATTCAAAATAATCGGCATTTTGCCTCAGCTAGGGTTAGAAGAAAACGAGAATAGGCAAACGATAAAGGCGAATTAAAGGAAAAGGAAATATAGAATAGGAGAAACAAAAAATTGAAAAGGAATCAAATCAAATAGAAAAAGGGAAAACATTAGTCAAGAGAAGCTAAGAAATAAAAAGATGAATATTATCTTTTATCAAAGCATTAACACCGAGCGAAGAATCGGTCAAACTTGAACTTTGGTTATTGATTATTTATTGTTTTGATTAAAAAGGACACGAGGAGTCAGAGGTTACCGACTTGAATTAGCAAAAACCCAACAAAAATAATAAAATAAAAGGAAATAATTAATGAAAATATTTGTTAACTTCTGATTAATTATTGAGTAGAAAGTGGGGTACCAAATTGCTTCCGTAAGCTCATATCTAAGTTTGCGTAAATTAGTAAAAAAGAGCAAAAAGAATTACAGATAAGAATTAATAATTTAAATTTAAATTAAAATAAATTAAATTAAATAACAAAATAAAGAAATAAATAAAGAAATAAAATTATAATAATTAATTAATTAAATAAAAATAATAAAATAAAAGGAAATAATTAATGAAAATATTTGTTAACTTCTGACTAATTATTGAGTATTAAGGGGGAGTGTACCAATATCCGGCAAGAAGCTCATATATACCTACTTACGTTAATATATTTTATTAATTATTATTCAATGTAAAAAGATATGGATTTTTATGTTTGTTATTAGTCTTGCAATAGACTTAATTTTGTTTTTATTTCTCATTACTCTAGCACTATAAATCTCTTGACTTCTAGGCGAAAGGATCATCTTAACATATTGTTTAGATTTTTTTTTATTTTAAATTTAAATTTATTTTATTTATTTTTAATTACAATTCAGCAATTAATTTGCCTTCATCAGTTTCTGTAAGCATCTAAATTTCTAGAAATTTTAAAATGAAATTTTATAGGCTTTTTAAAACTCAAAGGAAACTAAACTAGCTTTACTCCAATCATTCAAAAATATTGAGATCTAAATACAAGTTCAATTTCTAGCTGTACCGACGGAAAATATCTTCGGCTGGTGATTCTTATTATCTCAATTCCTAAAATTACTGTAAAAAAATTCAAATTCTCTTAATTTAAATTTGTAAAATTTATATAAATGTGGTGCTAGAGAATTGAGAGTTTGTCTTAATGAATCGAAAATACATAACATAAAAAATGCACCAAGTTGAATTAAAATCTATAATCATACACCAAATAATACAAAATAAAGTACACAACACATTGAGGATAGTAAAATAAGTATAGTAAAATAAAGGAACTCAAGAAGTTGCAATCACCAACGCAGTTACGAGAAAAATAATACATTCTGAAAAACTGCCAACTAGAAAAATAAAATAATAATTAATAATATGAAAAGAAATTTTAATATTGATTATTGGTCGTATTTTCATACGAAGGACCATAATCAAATTAATTAGGGATGTTATGACTCATATTTACACACGTAGGAGCTATGGCAATGAGTGCATACTTTAAGAAAAGAACAGAAAAATTTATTAAAAAAATTAAATGAGATAAAATAAAGAAATAAAAAAATTTAAAAATTTAAACTAAAAATGTCAATGGATAAAATAATAAAATTTAAAATAAAATTAATTAATTAAAAAATTTATAAAATTAAATTAAAAAATTGCACACACTCATATGTGTTCGTAATGAATTTCAACTTTACTGCATTCTGATTGGATCTAGTGGCAGAGAATGCAATAAAAATCAGTATATATACTGATTGCAAATTCAGTTCAACAACTGGTTTTTAACTTGAAATGAAACTTGGTTTTGACATTTAACATTAACACAAAATTTTTACTGCTCACAGTTTTCGGTTTATGTCATCGTTGTAAGCTTGAATTGGATTTGGTAATTTTATTTAGTGCGTAATTTTTATGTAATGTTCTAAACTAATAAATCCTTATATTCAATTTAGTTTTAGTAATATTTCTTTTTATTTGTTCTTTTTGTCGTTTGTTTCTCTTTTTAGTTTTTGTGTTTGGAATAGTGGTGACAGTAGAGTTGAGAGCCAGTACACTATGGTTTGAGGGACCTTCTGGGTGCTCAGACTGGCGGGTATACTGACATTTCAATCACTCAGCTGATTGTAAACTTAATAGAGAAATATTGTAAACAAAGATGGCAGTGACAGTCACAAATCCAGACTTAATGGCGTCAATATTATTTTCAGAAAAAGGAAACATTCGTGAGAGTTGTATAAAAAGTGATACAAACATTCAAATGCAAATTTATCAGTGTATCCTTATTAACAAATAATCAATGAAAAGATGAACTACCGGTTGTCTATAAAGAAGAAGTGGTAAACTTTCAAACAATATTAAGAATATTAATATAAATTTTACTTTCCGAGAAAAATTGAAAAATGCATTAATTTGAATCAAGTATACAAACTAAACGATGAGTTGTGGATCAAAATGTCGAATAGAAAGAGCCAAAAAAACCACTTAAACTAAAATTAAATGAACAAGAGAAAAAAATAGAGTTGTAAGAAGTTATTGAAATGGTCAACAATGGTATGTATACAATAGAAGTTATAGAGAGAGCCAGAAGCCACATATTATTTCCTAATGAGAAGGAGAAAGTCCTGTCAATAAAGGTAAAGAAGATTATTAAAAATAGCTATGGCTGAAATTATAACTTTGATGTATTATTATCAAAAGAACACTTTAAGAAAGTTGTGTATATGGTATTATACAGTATATGGTGATATTTTTGCGATCCTCAGAAATACGTTTTCAACTGTATATTTTCCAACCCACAAATCTAAAACCGAATATGCAGACTATCGAGTCATCTCTAACCCAACTTATAATCGACAATTTATTGCAGTAAATGATGTAAGACCTTTTAAAGGGGATTCTGAACGCAGCAATGAATGTTTGTAATGTGTAGATTACAAACATGACAGCTACCATTGGCACGCAGGCGGTTATAATAAAATAGTCATGTAGGCGTTTGAGTGGGAAAGGGTACTGCCAATCTACCCAGGCCTGAAAAACTAGTTTATTAGACTTTCAAGCACCAACACGTGATTCAATTCAAATATATTTTCTCAGTTTAAATGGCTGCTTGAGGGTTGTGCTTTTATAACTGAGGTCTCGGTTTATTTCCGCCTGATCTTGTTGGTCTTACTCACTCTGGATTTCATTTTATTAATTCAGTCGTTCTGCTCAACCGAACCTATGCTTCAGTCTTTTATATTCTTTTACAATAGATTTCAAAACCACAGTTTAAGTGGAATATTTTACGGAATAAAAGGTTTAATATACACATTATAAGTTTGATTTTTATGAATTCTTAGAAAGGCTGTAATGTTGGCTAATTTAAAATTATTTTTAAGTTTTAGTATATTTCGAATTTTGTTTAAATATACAAATTATTTTACTTTGTATTGTTTACTTGTATTTTTTAAATGAGTTTAGGAGCTTTTTTTGGCCGAAAGA
>CAUHTR010007481.1:119084-196071 GCA_959609185.1 Schmidtea polychroa | reverse complement strand
GTCGAGTTTTATCAATTCCTTACCCGAACTCCTTGCGATCCGGGCTTGCTAGCCTCCTCGCCCGTCCTAATGGGATGCTTGTCCCTCGTATCTGATCGATTCGAGTTTCGGAGGGGAGCGGTTCTATTGGAATCAGCGGTCTGATTTGCTCTGTCACATCCTGATTGGTCGTGTCCTCAGTTCTATCTGTTCATGGGCACTCTGCACCTGTAGTTGTTGAATTTGTTGCAGGCTTTTTCTTCTTCATGTCTTCAGAGCGGAACAAGGTGTGTTACATCTCCTGACATCGGCTCTTGAGTTTCTTGACCCGGCATTGTAATTTCGCGGCAACCCGTCTGGCTGCTTCTCTGTCTACTCTTAAACACTCAATCGCTCGCAACACTGGAAAATAAATGTAATCAAATAAAACCAATAGTTATTACGTAATTCATAGCAACTGCGGGAACAAACCACGTCATTTAATTTTTACGGGATCAGAAAGGGTCCACAATATTTATCCTAACTCCATATTAATTGTCAGGGTCGGTCGCTGTATGTTAAGCACCGTTCTTCTATCCATTGCACGGTACATACAAGTCACATTTAAAATAACTTTTATTTCAAACGATCATTTAGAAATCAATCAATACTCACTCAATACTCACTCCTTTAGCATTGACTGGAAATCTCTCAACTCCTTCAGAGCTGTGGCATCCTATAATCGTGAGGTAAATAGACTCCCAAGTACGTTTGTCCATGTCTTAACGATATGACGACTATTAGTTTTTGGAAGAAAAAAACACCAATTGAAATGGTTTAATGGGATTTGGAACCGAAGAAAAAATCTTCGCACTTAATGATTTAGGTTGAATTTTTTTCTCTACCAATTTTCTGCTTCTTCACTACACTTCTCATTAGACTAAGGGCGAGGGAAGAGATTATTTTTTTATTTTAATAAATCCTGTTGTGTATTATGTGGACATCTTTCGATTGCACTATGAATAGCAAGTTATTATAATTATTATTATTAATTATTATTAATAAGAAATAAAAACAGCAGAATAAAGATAATATTAAATATTTATATGTTAATAAATTTAAAAATAAAATAATATGACTTACGTTGAGAATCAATCATAATCTTGATCATCGCATTTGAAAAACTTCTCAAAAAAGATTAAATTTTTATGATAACAATAATTTAAAAAAAATTGATATGAAAAATAATTAGACATTTGTCTAATTTAAAGAATATCCCGAGAGGTCGATTGGCATTCAGGGAGGCAAAAGTAGAAAGTGAAATTCGTTATCTGGACACATCTGTCCAGGTAACGATGATGAATCAAAAGCGCCAAATAAATTATTTAATTTTAAGTGCCACAAAATTGATTTTAAGACACAATGAAAAGATAGAATCTAAGTTTCATTAAAGGAAAATTTGCAGCAAGCCGAGGAAATTTAAAGTTCGTGCTAATATTCACAACGTAAAAATTTGTTGAGAAGTCGCTAGCGCCGATGTAGGTGCCGTGAAAGATTTTACTAAATCTTTAAAATCGTTGATAGCGGAGCAAAAATATCCCCCCGAATTAATATTCAACGTAGATGAGACAGGGTTATTTTGGAAAAGAATGCCTTCCAAAACGTTTATTTCTAAAGAAGAGAAGCGATCTCCTGGATTAAATTAGACCAGTTTTTCTTACGAAATATGTAGAATTTAATTTAGTTTTTCTATTTTGAATTTCATCATGTTATTATTTTATATGTTTTTGATACATACATATCTATTTAATTTACATAATGAAAACTTATTTATTGAAGAAGTATCGAATATTTTTATTTTGAAGTATATTTTGAACTGAATTAAATGTATGTACCTTCAATTTATTGATTAAAAATAATAAAAAATGAAAAAAATGGTATTTATTTAACAGAAGTAACGTAACCCCTAAAGTTTAGTTTCTTGCCTCCTATAGCGCTATTTTCTATTACGCTCAATTTCTAGAAATGCATATAGAGCGTTGTACGAGGTATTACTGTATAATTAATTATTATTACTAATATTATAACATTAATGTTTATAAATATTTTAATTTTATATTAGCCTTAATAATAGCATAATTACGACAAAAACTAAAATTCTACTTTTCTTTTTTCTAAAATTCTTAATCATCACATTTATAAAAATAAATAACTAAAAAAGAAATTATTTACGAAAACCAAAAAAATTTTAGAATCGTTTTATAGATAGTTAGCATTAAAAATAGCAGAGACAATTATGAATTTGACGACTACTCTAATTTGGAAATTCCAAAAAAATATCATCGGCAGTTGGAGTTTAATCATATCAAATTGCATTTATGTAAAACTTAATACTTTTTTTAAGTAAACTGTATATAGGGTGAGATTTATTAAGTGAATTTTGTTTTACATCAAACGCATTTACGTTCATACACTACTATAATAGAAAATTTTTGTTACAGAGGGCTTGTCTGTGATAATCTGCCAAACGATTACTCTGTTACCATAATGATAAAACGATTTTAACATATTTTGCCAAAATTAGACTCATAAAACAAAGCATAATTTTGGCGTAATATAATGCTTTAATTTAATAACTTTTTCAAACTGTGTTTGTAATATAATGTAGTATTATTTACAAACTCTCAAATCTTATCTTACTGGACCTAATAAATAAAGGATGTTATCTTAAATAAACTATCTATTAAATATAAATTGAATTAGAAGACAAATGTTAAATTTGTCAAATCAAGATAACTAACCTAAAAAAGAATTATGATTTTGTCGCCAGTAGATTTTTGAATTTTTCCCTTTTGATATATTTAAAGAACAAATATTAACACCCGTTGACAACTGTTCATCGTTTATTATAATTTCTTCCTCTAACCTCAAAACTAATATTTTTTATCGATTTTTTCATTGCTTCCTTTACCTGTTTTAGGATAATCAAAACTTAATGAACAGTAAATGAACAGTAAATTGCAATCTTTATTGTTTTGATAAATATTTTCCTTTTTTACATTAAAATTCACTCAAATTCCTTGATAAATTATTTGAATAAATTTTAATTGAAAATTGTCGTTAGATGGAATATAATAAACTATCATATCAAACAGATCCATTTGTATTATTATAACAATTCAATATTTAATATACAAAAATGAATGAAACATCCAACTGTTGAGATTACATGAATTTTAACGTGTTCTTATTAAATAACAAATATTTTACTGATTAATTTTATTTGTTATAACAACATTTGTATTGTCTCATACAATTTTGATTATCAACTTTGATACTTTTATTTAAACTACAAAGTTTTGTGATGGTTTGACAAAGAATACAGCCAGTTTTTATGTCAAATTTTGTAGCTTACTTTGCCAATAACAATTTAACTTTAAGAAAATAGATGTACAGTCATACCCCGGATAACGTTGCCCCGAATAAAGTTGTTTCGCTGTAACGTCGGTCCACCATTATAGTCATACCACCTCTTAATCTTTTAAATCTATTTAATTGCGAATTTTTTTCTTAATTATAATTGCTTCGTATAACGTTGTTTCGGTTAACATCGCGTTTTTCTGGAACCATTTAACAACGTTAACCGGGGTATGACTGTAATTCGGAGGATTTAATGAGTTAAATCCAACTCAGTTTTAAAATTCTGCAAATCTCTTCAAATTTCTTTCTGTTTGTCTGGATACCCTTCTCATTAACTTTGTGCCCAAGGAAACACAATTCTGTTTTTTTGAATTCGCATTTTTCTGGATTTATCTTCAGTCCTGCCATTTCAATTCTTCTGAATATTTCCCTTAATAGGTCATCGTGGTCTATTTGACTTTTCCAATATATCAAGATATCATCTAGATAAACTACTACTCCTTCTAGTACTGTGCATTAGTCTCTGAAATGTCGCAGGGGCTGTTGCTAAGCCAAACGTTAGTCTATTGAAGCAAAATTATCTTTCTCTTGTACTGAATGCAGTCATTTCTTGAATTTTTGGAGCCAACTATACTTGATAATACGCCTGGCCTAAATCGATTGACGAAAATATTTTTGCATTCGCGAGACAGTCTAGTAAGAATTTGGTATTAGGCTCCTTTTCTGTTATGATATTCAATCCACGATAATCTACACATCCTGATAAATCCATCTTTCTTCCTTACTATCACTATTCCAAGGACTCTTGCAACATTGTATCTATCTTTCATATCGCTGTGAGCCATTCTGAAATCCTGGCTGTTCTCGGTGTAATTTCTTCTATCAGATGTTGAATCTTCTTCTATGCACGCTTTGATATAGGCGTGGAATCTCTTTCTGTAACTAAAAACAATCTCGGAACCCGTGTCCTTCCTTGTCACATATCAGACATTTATTTCCCGATGGGCACTCATATCTTCTGTGTCCTCTTTCGCCATAGAAAAACAATCACCTACCATTAATTTTAAAACCGATGCTAGTGGTAATCCTCTACTTTCGTTGTACAGCCTCCTAGCTATATTCTTCATGGATATTGTTGACAGGTTCCTTTCTGAGTTATCTGGGATTCTCGCATTTCTCAAGAATTGTTCTTTGGGGATTGTTCCTGACAACCATGGTTATTTCCTTCGTATTGTATTGGTCCATGTATAAGATGTCCGTCTCTTCTTGATTTGTGGTGACTAAATGACTTCTGATAGTCTTCTTTGTGGTGATGTAGGCATGGTATCTTGAGTATTCTTTTGAATTCACATTTGGCCTCCCTCAGTCACACTAGCGTATGTTCTTTGACCGATTGCTTTAATAAATTCGTTTTATTGTTTCCATTTTTGTTACTTTTAAAAATTTTCAACCAATGATCTCGTTTCTTCGATTTTTGTTTCTGGTTTCTTCAGTAGTATCTCCATCAGTCTCGCACCGCGTGCTTTATTTGCGATGAGGTCTTGAACAATATCTTCTGAGCGTCCTGAACTTCAGCTAAAGCTTTCCTTAGACGTATCTCAAAAGCTGCAAAGCGTTCATCATTGTTAGGGTGTTGATTTCCTATATTGTTCTGAATGTGTTATTTTAAATTATTTGTTACTTATTTATTTGATAATTCGTGCTGTATAAGAAAAGTTGTAGAACCCAGCCGAGTCTCCTTTAAATAAAACTGTCTTGGGACAGCTGGGGTGAATGCATGTACTGAAAAAAATACTTTATTAAAAACGATCAATAACAGTTTTACAATTTCAAACTTTATTTATAAAACAATAAAAGTAAGACCTTAGTTATTGGTTTTGGTCTCCCTTTTTCTTATTTTAGTCTTTGGCTTCTTTCTTCTTGGATAGTTTCGGATAGGCTAATAGATTTGGATTAAATTCATGCCACGAACAATTTCTAGAATATTTCACGAACAATTTCTGGAATATTTCTAATAATTTATTAGAGTGAATAGGGTAATAGATTTGGATTAAATTCTTGCCACGAACAATTTCTAGAATATTTCACGAACTATTTCTAATAATTTTTATTGACTTTTTTATTTGTGATCCATTTTCTATAGCGATAATTTACTATGGTAAATTATCGCTATATAGTTTATTTTAAAAAAAAAAGATAAAAAACCTTCTCCACGTGCAACGTGCAGAATTGTTACTTACATGGAACTAAAACAACCAACAAATAAAATAAAATATAACGATACATTACAATCATCTTCCTGTTCCATAACTGCCAATTCTCTGATTTTGTAATTGTTAACGTATGTAAGAACCACGCTTTGGCTTTGTTGGCATCTGTTGTTTCTGTTTCTCTGACGTTTCCTCACAATTTCTTTGCTTCTTCTACCAATTATATATCGAAAGTGCTTGTCAATCGCTGTTCATTTGTCAGCAGCCAATCTTCTATGTCCCTGATCCATTCTTCGGATTCTTTTAATGTTCGTCCATATTATATTTCAGTGTGAGCATTTCTTTGCATGATTTCGGTAGGCATTCCATTAGCAATTTTATTGATTTCGAAATTACATTGACGTTCAGATTTTCGGCGTGTTCATCAGTTAAATCCAACTCGGTTTTAAAATTCTGCAAATTCGACATAAATTTATTATTACTCATAGTTTTCAATTTTCACAAAAACGTGACAATTCACTTATTTAAACTAATTACTTCAGAGATCCATCTTAATTAATTAGGATTTTTTTCCTTCTAATCGTTTTATCATTTTCAATAGTTTCATTTTCTTTATACTAATTAATTACAATATTAGTATACAAAATTATAATAATTTTACATAAACAAACTAAAATAAACATTATAAAATAATATAACAAAAAAATATTAAGTTGAAACCGCAAATATAAACATAAACATATTTGGGTTAGGGTTAGGGTTAAAAATGGTACTGAGCAAATGCCAGTTGCGCAATTTTTTAGCAAATATGCAAATTTTGTAGCATCAGAAATATATATATCAGAAAAATGTAATCTTAAAAGCCTATAGAGCTTAGGTTAATTTGGGCGTCGTTCGGAATTCTCTCTTTTCTCACGTCTTTTCCACGATTATCTACCCAAGATCCAAATGAAAATTCAATCAATCTTTTTCTTCCAAGATGTTGATGAATTTTATAACTGTTTAGCACAATCAAATCATGGAAATGGCAAAAATTCTACATGTAAATCTAAATATTTTAAGTCTATTTGAAGTCACATCAAAAATTTAGATTATTAAAACATTTTGATTATCGCTCATATCTTTGATTTATAGTATCTTGTTCTTATACAGAACTGCTCATAAATATTTTTCTTTTATCCATTCGTTTTAAAATCATTAATTTTCTGCCGTAAATTGCAGTATCCTTCAATTTTAAACCTTTGCAAGATCCTTTTTCTTAAATATTATCTTCAAAGTGTTGCCACTGGATAATTCAATAAGCGTTTTCCGTTGGAGAGAACTTATTGTCAGATTGATTCACAAAGGAATTCAATATTTTTTTTGTTATTTTCGCAAATATCCTTTATTGCAGAAGAAAAGTCCTAGATTTTCGCATACCGTATGTGACCTTTCCATCGAGTCAGTCACTCATTTCTCATCCGATGAGTGGAACTCATTGATTACAATCTATTTCTAATAATCATTTATAAATTTATTCTAGTTCACTTTTTTTCGAATGGTCGTTGAATTTCGTCGTGAGCGTTTGGGTGATTGGTATCGACACTAGTCTTGCTCGTTATTGTTTTGGAAAATGTTCTAGTTCCGATCTATTTTCGCCGCAGTCATTGAACCGTCGTCACTTTCATCATTAGTCTTTTCCAACTGCGTTAGTTTCGTAATGCTAGAATTGGTGAGAGTACGTTTTACTTGCGACTAATTTTAGATGAAATTTTAGGTAAGTGAGTAGATGGATTGGGCATCGCTGGTACAGGGCACCGCTAGCACACCTACCCCCCCCCCGTTAAAAAATTAAAAAAAATTTTTTCAAGGTCAAATTTTAAACAAAGGCACATGACTCATTAAGGTCATTGAAACAAAGACCATGACTCATCCTATGACTCTTCAAGGTCATATTATTATTTTTTAAAAATATTATTTTATTATTATTTTTCAAAAATATTATTAAGTGTGTTAGCAATGCCCTACTATTTGGCATGCCAAAAGTTATTGTTTCCATCACTTTATTTCATAGTTCGATAGCTTATTTTGAAGCTTGGTGCAAGACCTTTCGAATGAGCTATAGATGTCACATTATCATTATTAGTGGTAAAGATATTAACATTTTTCCAAGACCATTTTCAAGGTCATCTGACTATTTTATTATTTTTTTCAAGGTCGTATTTTTAAAATTTTAATTTACAGAGTTCCCGCCAACGAAAATTATTGAACGATGGCTCATTTCAAGACCCTTTGAACGAGCCATATATCTTATTATTATCTTTATTAATCCTAAAGATATTATTATTATTATTATTATTATTATTATTATTATTATTATTATTATTATTATTATTATTATTATTATTATTTTATATTTGAGAGAAATATAGCTGCATGCTGACTGCAGACTACAACTCATCATTGAAACGCGTTTTTTCACCAAATCATTTAAAAAAATATATAAAAAACCATTTAAAAATACTAAACTTCTTATAAAAAGTTAACAACAGAATACAAATGTATAATATTTATTAACAGTATTATTCAAAATATACAAGAATTTTATACAAGTTTTTTTATAATATAACAAATATACAGGATAATATTTATACAAGTAAATATAAGTTTTTTATAGATCTTCGTCCCATGAACTATCGTCGAAACTGGGACTTGGAGCTGGCCCGAATTCATCATCATCATTATCACTGAGGTCATCAACTCCTAAATAGTGCCCAAATGCATAACTTATATTTTTGCCTATCCACGCGTGCTTATCGTCATTATTAGATAGGGCAATTTTCGAGTTTTTAAATGTAAAAAGTTGGTGATTTCTAGTACCTATTCTAGTCTGCGGTACAGAAATCACCTGATTTGTGTTATAACAATCTTGGTGGTTTATTGATGTCCCAGGAAATTTAACTCCCTTTGATTTCACAGTTTCCTTACTGCCTAAAAGACTATAACATTTCGGGCTTAAGAAAATCCATTCAGAATATCCTAATCCCTTGATCTCATCTTTAAACTTTCCGATGACAGAGTCAAGGTTCCTATTATACAAGGGGTGTGTTGGATCGTAGTTCGATGTATTCAATAAATTATCTGAGATCATCTGAAGTAATAATATTGATAATTTTTAATTTTTAATTTCCAGAAAAAATCAGTCGGTATCACCGGCTATAATATTTATAATACAATTAAATTGGCGCCTGTACTTCCGGCGCAAGCGGAAAATCATTCAGAAAGTCATGCACACATTCCGGAATATCGATATCAACCTCCATAGTGTACCCATATGGAAGGCTATCAATATCTGTGTTCACACATTCAAGCAAAACATCATTCAGATTATCATTCACCCAAGAAAAATCACCATACGTAAGATTTTGGCTAAGAACCCAACAATACAGATTATTTATATCTATATACAATAATTCCGTATTATCTGAAGTAGTCGTGTAATGTTTGTTAACAAATGTTAACCCACCCCGTATACCTCCCTCATAGAAATTGTACATTTCCATGTCCTGCAAAAGTTCTATAGGTTCCGCTGAGGCCCATGACATACCGGGAATCCCATAGAAATTAAGTAGATCCAGACCATTGTAAGCAATTGCTTTTCCACGGAATTGCTGAAAATAATCTGCGTCTAATTTTAGGTAGATTAACATGTAATCTAACAAATTATTACAGTTATGCTGTCTCCAAATTAGTTGAGCCTCAGTGTACTGATCTTCCGTAATATCAGATCAAATAAGGGGTAATTCTTAAGTAGACTCAAGCACACCCAAAGAAGTTGCAAAATTATACGGAAAGACACCTTTCGAATGAATCATCGATCCCTGAAAGACAGACGAAGTTAAAGGAAAAGTAGTAAGAGTTTTCACAGCTTTGGCTAAAGAACAATTAACAAATTGTATGCTGTGAATAAAACGAACAGGCAATTTATTTAGCAATTAATGAAATAAATTTCTCTGTTGAGGTAGGTATAATATTTAACTCCCAAGTGGGAAAATCACTGAGGTTATGTTTCAAAATATTGTGCAAATCATAGCCTCTTAAATTATGAAAGACAACTAGTAATAATTTATTAATCCTACGAGAGACATTGCATCTCCTACATGCAGCTCCTACATATCTACCAGTGAAATGGCAATGATCTTTTACAGGACTAATAATATCTTTTTTGCACAAATAACAAATTGTGCTAGCTCGAAAGGCACGCTCCTGAGCAAAAGACAAAGTAGACATACCTCTACGACCTTCGAGCTCATAATATGGCAGGACAATTGTGGTAGCAATTTCCTCCACCTTCCTTAAAAATTCCAAAATACAATTCGGTCCAAAAAAAAATTTAGTTTGATTATAATTATTAATAAGTAAAAGACCTGCTGATATGGGTAAATGAATTTGGTGATGCATGTTATGTTCTAGTAAAACCGATTCAAAATCGGTATAAATCACAAAAAGAGGTGTAACGGTTTTCAAATAATCACTAAATAATAAATCTTTATTTTTGGGGAGTGTGTAAAGTGTTGTACCAGTCTGATTCTTACAGCATAGAGCAACATGCTGATCAAAAGCATTCTTATATCTAAACCCATTAAGGCAATGTGGGCGCCAGTTACACCTTATTTGTACATTAACATTCTCATTTAAATGACAGTTCATTAACTTGTCTAAATCTGTAATGATATTTATCTTTATTACTCAGAAGTAATAAATAAATCGGCCTACCATCTATAACTTTAGATCGATGTATTATATTAAGATGAGGGTGGTAAGCTACATAATCGTCGGAAATATCAGAATCAGAACTGGCTGGATTGTATGAAAGAACATATAAAGACAAGTTTAAGTCGGGATTTTTCCTCTCAAATTTAGGAATGTTGCACAGTCTCATCGGAAAATCTGTGACTTCGTCATAATTTAAAAGATTTAAAAATTCATAGTATTTGGTGGCTCTTTGATGATTAGGACCTATTTCTTCTCTTTTCAAAAGTGCAAGAATGCTATATAAGAAACACTTATGGTCGTTGTTTTTTACATTAATAATTGCATGTTTTAATTTTAATGCAGATGGGGTTCTTAAATAACTGTGTCCGGATATTTACTAACGGGTGCGAATTTAGTTAAAATAAAATCTATTTCTAATATATTGATTACAGGCCACCCACTTCCTAAATAAGTAAATCGTTCAATCTTTTCGTTTAATTTACTCACCCCCTGATTCAGAAAATTCTAGGTAAAAACTTGCGCGTTTGAAAAATAATTATCCCGGATCTCCCCATCTTTTACAAATTTTATTAAAATTGCGAACTGGATTTTTACATTCCCCATCTTTTCTATTTCAGTTCTTAGTCTTTGCTCTATTTTAGATATGAGGGCTATTTTAATTAAATTTTCGTTACTGAAATCAAATTTTAATGTTTTTCGACATCCGTTCAAATCGGATTCTACAAAAGGTTCGAATAAAGAGCAGCCTATTTGATTTGTGTTAAAAGATGTTGAAGCTACACGTTCATCATTGCTGATGACTATCACTTCTGGTCGCGATAATTTATTAGGAATTAAATTTTTAATTAAATCAGCAGGTCTTTTATTTTTTGTGATTTTTTTTTATTTTGTATATTTTTTTCAATAATATCTTTTTCAATAATCTTTTTCTATAATATCTTTTTGTATAATATTTTTTTATTTATTTTTTTAAATAATCCATTTTTAGGTCTCGAAAATTACCCTAAGTGACTGATGCTTACTAAAAATGCTTTATATTTAATCTTTTCGCAAGTTTTGCATTTATCATCATTTGTTATTATTTATTCCATTTATAAATGAACTATATAAGAAAAAATGATGATAAAACACTGTAGAAATTATGTTATAAATTTGTATAAAAGATTTAATGACTAATAATGCATTCATGTTGCATTTATATTGCATCGGTCTTTATCGTCATTTTTTATTATTTAATCCATTTATAAATGAACTATATAATAACAAATGATGATAAATCATTATAGAAATTAGGTTATAAATCATTATTATTATTATTATTATTATTATTATTATTATTATTATTATTATTATATTTGAAAGAAATGTAGCTGCATACTCACTACAGACTACAAGGAATATATTATTTAAAATATTGTAGATGCATGCTCACTGCAAACTACAAAGAATATATTATAGCTATAGTTTCTTAAAAACTTTTTAAACATTTGCCAAATATTTTCAGGAACATTTACATTTTCATTTTCAGGAACATAATATTTCATTATTGTTAATCGCGGTATCCATTTCTGCTTCCATTTCGACATCCAAGTCCACATTTAACTCTAAACTTTTTTTTTAAAATAATCTACTAAAATAAAATAAATTTACTTTTTTATTCATAACATTAGTTTGCCAAACAAATAAGGCATCATCTCTCGAAACAGGGGCATTAGTTTGCCCAATATATACGACATAATCGTCGTCACTAATATAAATCGATTCATTTTCTAAAATGAAAAATTAATTTCATAATCATAAAAATAATAAAATTTACCGAAAATTCAATCCACATTGAGGAGCGATTCATCTTCCGTCACTTGATACCAGTCGAACACATCTAAAAAAATAAAGAATAATAAATAAATAATAAAATTACCAGTAGTCAATGGACTTCTTAAAATATTATTCTTATTGTTTCCGTTGGCCAGGTTGAAATTTTGAAAAATTTTGAAAAATTGTGACAAATTGTGACAAATTTCAGATTTGTAAATGTTTATAAAGAGAATGAATATTTTCCTGTCCCAGCCAATGAGAATTTAGACACACACCATAGAAACTGAATATTTTCCTCTCTCAGCCAATCACATTGCATCTACACTTGCATGCATGCATTGTTAATCACACTGAAAGTTACATGTGACTGCCTTTGTTAGTCATTGCTTTGTTAACATGCACTGTGCAAGCTCCAGGCATATGATGTTTTTATGTCAAAATAATAATAAAGTTAATATTAATAATAATAATGATATTAATAATATTAATAATAACAACAAAGGAAAGGATACATTTATTAAACATCAAATTTTTTATACAACAACCAAGCTAAACAATATTGACCACATGTTTGGGTCTATTTATTTTGAAACATAGTTTTATTATACACAATAAGTTTCCCCGTTGTTTGTAGTTTTGATATCAACAAAGCCGGGTAATATAAACCCATAGGATCGAACACGAATATATTACCAGGCTTCATATATATAGGTATCCAATGTTCTCCACCAAAATGAGACGATTGAGTATTGACGATTATGGCTTGGTTATTGCTCAAATAAAGAATTTTATCAAGAGGAAAAACTCCTACAAATTCATTTCCAAATATCTGTTTTCCAATTCTATTGACCTGAACAGAACTACTTTAATAAATTAAACAGTATAAAAATCAACTTACTCCATGACAATTTTCTGTATTTCTGTACACATTTATACCAGCACGTTTCTATTTGTTCTCAACCACCCCGATCCGTACTGTTTACCAATAAAATATGCAATTCGCCACCAGATTGGCTACCACTATACTGTTGGGTACCTGGGGTTGGATAGTTGATGAATGAGATGACTAGGGGTGGAATTGTGACTAGTTCGATTTCCCCAGATATCCAAAATGATCGTAAAGATATTCCCTCCGATGCACCCATGACGCTGTGCCATGTTGGTGATGTGCACCGAGGTCGGAACCTGAGGGCAGGTGAGCCCCTGCGTTATTACTACTCCCCCAAGTATTCGCGTTACGGGTTCCTGACTGCCGTAGAAGGACTTACGTCTCCCCAAACCATCTGGTCCAAGTGAGGTTTTTCTAATTCCCGTTTACTCAAGCGCATCCATGTCTCAACAATAAGGTAAGGCAAATTTAATAAGTCAACAACTCATCGTTCTCAATACATTTATTCGCCGAGCATGCCTAGAAATTACAAAAGAACAGCAAACGACTACTTTATACACGGATACAGTTTTATTGTACTCAATGAGTCTAATCTACCATTATCATGAAGTGTCGAATGTACAGATCTACAAAGCTAGCTGACGATCTCCGCCCATTACCAATCTCCTTCCAACAGCATAGCCGCGATGTCGGTTTCCAATGCCGGGTCAGAAGCTGTCTGAGAAGCTGTAGCTGGCACGATTCTTACTGCAGAATTTGCATCTTTCAAAGTGACGGACTGAACCGAAGTTGCCGCGAACAGAGTGGCTTTCAATGCCGCGAGCTCTTCGTTTCGTTTTTTAATTTTTTCGGCGCGGGTTAGTTGCTTCTTCTTCTTTGCCTTCGGAGGATTGGCTTGGACGTCTCCTCGAGGGACGCAAGTAGTTTCTGGAGCCATATTAGATGTCGTGGACTTGTAAATTTCTGACATTAAGATGTCTGGCCGATCAGGTGATGTTACGGTGGGTCCATGAGAGTGGCAAGGTGAAGAGTGGGATGGGCCCACGTGATCTGTTCGATGATGGAGATGAAAGATATTTCCTTTATCCATACCGGGGTACTCGGCTACTCTGGCCTTGAGCTCTGCGTCGGACTAGATGCGGTGTAGAGCCGCCGACTGAGCTTTAATCGTTAGCCGTTGACTTCGGCTTTCCTCAAGCAAACTGTCACGGCAGTGCTGGAGCCTGAGAATATTCGCCTGGACTTCTTTCATGGCCGCTGGATTAAACCAGGTGCCTTTCAACGTGTCGATTTTTCTCTTCAACTTTCCGATATAATCGGCTGATTTTCTTAACAACGAATTTTTATCCGCGCACGAGAAGCACGATCTCAGGCCGGTTACTGGTAGATTTGGTTCAGACATTTCCTTAAGACTAAAGAAAAACAGTTACAACATACTGGTAAAATAACGGACACTCGGCTTTCATTCGACCCCCCGATCGATGTCCATTTCCCGGTCAGTTCTACTTGGGAAGGAATTATTATATTTGTAGGGCGGTGGGTTATGAGGAGCAGGGTTTCGATCGAACGATGTTGGGTTTTATTAACTCCCTTTGAGTACGCTCAAAATTTTCCTTTAAACCCATTAGTTAGATCTTGATCTTGTTAAGATCTAAATTGTCGATAAGGGTGGCAGGCGTAAGGAATCAATTATAGTGACAATCTGAAAAACACCTATAACGCTAATAATTACTGGCGACCATGGATGGAATGGCAATTTTAACAGGGTTACTTATCTTATTCATAACAGCAGGAAAATATATCATAATATTACCACTTACCCTAATAATTGTCCCAATAACCCTAATTGCAATAATTATAACGATAATAATTCGGGTGGTAAAGATTTTTCATATTCAGGGGATTAATAGGGGTGCTATTAACATCTCCTTATCCCGGCGGTAACCCCGAAAATCTTAATGCTAATAAGTTTAATACTAATAATCCTGACAACAATAATGATGACAACATTTATTGTACTAAAATACATCCTAGAATTAAAATCGTCGTGCTCATATAGACGATGTGGGTAGGGAAGACAATTTGAATTGAATGGTAGAGACATTAATTTTAATAATGATAATAACCCTGATAAGAATAATAATAGCAAGAATAATAATAATAATAATAATAATAATAATAATAATAATAATAATAATAATAACGGCATGTTTACCTATTGACGGGGAAATACAGCCAATCAGCAATGAATTTCGGTGACGAGAGCGGAAGATGTGGTGTGTCAAAGATTTATCTCGATTGTGCATGTAGAAGGAGTTCGTGTGTAGTGCTTGTGTCAACTCCGTCGCGATTATTCTACCCGGTAGTAGTATCCCGTAGTAGTTTCCCGTTAGGTAATTTCTTAGTGATTATATCATAATTACTCCGAGTTGCTCGGTTGGTGATGAGGCTCACCATAGTCAGGCATGGATGTACTTAATCGTCCTAAAATCATGTTGATCTCACCGCATCCTACTATAGGTCGATGATAAAATCTACTGTGTTCTCCGAATTACATTGATATTCAGGGATAGTCTCCAGATGGAATATATGTTTATCAATACTGTGTCGATGTAACGTGTTAACAGGTGAATAACTGAAATAAATATTCCGAGTGTTCGTGTCGTAACAGATAGTCTCATCTGGATAATCATCAACAATCTGCCGCTGTGTATTTACCGTTGCTGTCACTAGTTATCGAAGAATTTAGGCGCGTAGTGGTGAATATACACTGTAATTACCTCGACGTCAATCGTCGCTTGCTTATTTGTTTATTTAAAATCTACAGAATTACTTATCAGAAAACGCGATTAGATTCTCCATGTGATTACGACGGGTAGATGAACAATTCGTTTCTGATTCTCGATATTCACTCGTTGGCGATCAAATCGCTGAAAAGTACAACCTATGGAATTTACGAAGACGTTGGGTTATTCCACAGCGATTACTGGATCTATTACTCTGTAAGAGGAACCTATTTAGAAATGGAAAATTCATAGCTTTTGGAATATTTGCCTATGCTCCGACGACACTGTTCCCTATACTGTTAGATAAAAGCATGATTAGGTGAACATACTATCGCTGAGTTATAGAACTTCTCGATTTTCTTTTCATAAATTCATTTTTATACTCTGTCCAACCCTCGTGGCTAATCATCCAGCAGGACGATCTGTGCCCTATCGATACGAGTATCCACAGTTCCAGACGTCCTCCTGGCTAATCGGCTCACTTTCACCGTCAATAAAATCATTATAATAATTGAAATTAAATAGTTATGCAAATAAATGAACAATTAACCCTACTAATTTCGCGACGTGACACTCAATACATTCCGATGGCAACTCCTGGATTATTTCCCGATACAGAAACTACACTGTCGCTACCTCTTGCTCAACGTCCTACTACTACCACTGCACTTCCTGATACCTAGCTCTGACCCGCCATTGGGCACTTCATTCCTCGTTTCATGTCTTCCCTAATCTGGCCTGTTCATAACCACCTGACTCGTCGATTTCTTCCTCCTCGTTTTATCTTCCTCATTGATGCTGACCCTTTTCCTGACTTTCCCTTCATTCCGACCTCCTTACCCGGTCTACTAATCGGTCATTAACTTTTCCCTCAACTCTCTCAGTTCATAATCTCCGAGTAACTGATATTGATCCTTCTCTTCCCATTCCAAACCCAATTGAACATTCACTCATCGCGAAAATGATATCAGATTTCTCCGACTAAGTTTTTTGCTTCTTCCAAATCTCCTAGCCCTTCTGCCTGTGTCGACCGAGTTGCCACTTGTTGATCCCTCCACCTACATGATCAGCGTATATTGAATTACAGCGTATATTGATTTACAATTGATCTAAAACATACATATACATTCCTTCAATGAGCGTTAAAATCATAGCATAACCTAAATAAATATCATAAACCTAAAATCAAAAGAAATGAGAACAACGAACCATAAAAATTCTTTAAATTGAAATTTATCAATATAATAAACACATTACTTAACTTAAATAAACTTAAAAATAAAATCAAATGCACCTGTTGAAATCGCTGGGTTGATAACTGAATGTGACTTAAATATAACGAATATAAGTCTCGATAGTAGTTTTAGTCCTCGGATCCTGAATGTATAGTTAGTTGATTGACGTTCTGTGGTGCCTTAACGATGATTTTAGAAACTGACTAAATTTGTCAGTCTGTTCCCTTATATACCAAATTCTGTCCAATCAGAATTTAGTAAGTTGTAATTTTATGATTTTATTCTTTTTCCTCTCTTTTTTATTATTTTTATGTTTTCTTTACTTTTCTTTTCTTTTGAGGATTTTCGGGTATTTTTATCGTATTTTCTTATTTCTCTTATTTTTTATTAATTATTATTTTTATTGTCAGATTTGTCGTTAGTACGTTAATTTTTATTATTTTTATTATTCTCTTTGTTTCTTTCCTTTTAGGTGTATTTTATTTAGACTTTCCGCGGTTATTTTATTTTAACTTATCCGTTTCCTATTTCCCCCATTTGTTCCCTTATCTTTAATTCTTATTTTAGTTATTTACATGATTTTGATCCCATTCAGTTATCAGCCCAACAATGTATACTAATAATATCAGAATTAGCCATCTATTTTACGAAAATGTAATGTCAAATGAGTTTTTGAACCTTTTGAAAATTCAATTAATTGACCAGAATCATCTCTTATATTTATTTCTATATTGTTTATACAGGATGTTGAAACAGGTAAATACATGGGATTTTCTACATTGATTTGTACAACTTAATGATCATGTTTTTCAATACATATTGATTTCATTAAAGGAACGCTGGACTCGCAAACAATAACTGGTTCCACGATATTACTGTAAATGAACATTTGCTGATGATGTTTAAAAATTTTCGATTTCTTTGTTTTGGTCAAATTTGAGTCAAATTTAACTTGATTAAGATTAGAATTTATACTAAATCTAAAGTTTTTAATGATTCAGTTTTTAATGAAAAGTTCATTTTTATATGAATATATTAATAATAAAACTTGATAATAATAATAATACCCTTATGAGATGTTGCGACCAATACCCATAGAAGGACAAAATATTGTTTCGGATAAACTTGGAGTATAATATAATAAAACTATAAATAATAACAATAACATCTTTAAAAATAATAATGATATCTAAAGCTCATTAAAAAGTTTTTGCACTGGACTTTAAAATATGACGAAAGTTATCAAAAAATACCAAAATTGTGAAAGTGTTCAAGATGCAAAAAAATGTGGGAGACCTCGCAAAACCGACGCATGCATGGATCAAACTATCGTGAAGAGGCCAAGAAAACCCATTCATAACTGCCAAAGCCATTCAAGACAACTTGAACCTCTATCTCTTGAGCAAACAAACTATTCGAAATAGACTAATGAGCGTTGCACGCAACCCTGCTAAAAAGGCATATGTTTCTGCTAAGAATTGTCGGGAAAGAATTGCCTTTGCCAAAAAGCACATTGGCTGGACTACACAACAATGGTCTACTGTACTCTGGTCTGATCAATCAAAGTTCAACCTTTTTGGTTCCGATAGTCGATGTAGAGTTTGGCGCCCAAATCAAGAAAAGTAAAATCCCCTGCACCAAAAACCAACTGTCAAGCACTGAGGGGAGCTTTCTTGAGATCTGGAACGGGTCTACTAACACAGATCACCGACATCATGAACAGATTTGTGTACCGTGACATCCTTGAAAATGTAATGTTGCCAGGAAAGAATGCCTCATAAATGGAGATTTCAACAGGACAACGATCTGAAGCATTCCTCAAAAGTCCTACAAGAGTGCTTCGTGAAGAAAAAGATCGATATCCTGAAATGTCCATCACAATCTCCGGACCTTAGTCCAATCAAACGTCTCTGGATGATATGGGAAGACGTCTTGGAGCTCAACCTTTCTCGAACGCGAATCAGTTGTATGAGAAACTTTAGGAAATTTGGTCTGAGATTCCTGCTGGTATTTGTGAGCGCCTTGTGGAGTCAATGCCACGCCGTTGTCAGGCAGTTTTGGATGCTGGTGGATATCTTACAAAATATTAATTATTATCTTGGTGTAAACTCTTGTTGGCATTTTCATTCACTCTGTATTTATTCTGTATTTATTCTGTATTTATTCAGTAAAACAGAAAATAAAAAAATTATCTCCAAACTTATTTGATTCATAATTGGGAATTTTTATTATCAAATTACGAAAAGGGTGTCAACATTTCCCCCATTGTTTCACTGATTGTACCTTCAGAAAGCCCGCATAAAACTGTACCAAGAATAGGGTTTCCATTCCGAGTACTCGGTTACTCAACTACTCGATAAATTGGCGAATTTATCGAGTTTTTGAATACTCGGTTAATGGAATCGATTTTTTTTTTAAATATAACTTAAATTTGATGCATATAAATGAGACCATACTAAAAAACTACGATTAAAAAAGGTATCGAATTTTCATAATATATAAACACTGATTCGCCATCTGTTCAAAGATTGATTTAACATAATTCATAAAACTTGTTTAGTGTTTCTATAACAAATAAGATGGCCGTAAGAACGTTTAAAATATTTTCTGGTTTTCGGTCAATGTTACCTGGCCAGTCAATGTTAGGCAATCTGACGGTTATTTTATTCTTATTATGTCAGTATCAATATCTTAAATAAGTAAACAATATTTTTATTATATTATTATAAATTATGCGTGGTTGTAGCATAATTGTTTTACTGCTGTAATAATTGAACAATACTTCACCATTACACTCGCTCCATCATTTGTTGAGGCAACAATATCCGTTTCTAAATTCTTTCAAAAGGTTCTCCACTTACTCTTTGGTTTTTTCAGCAGTACATTTTTCTTTAATTTCAACTAGTCACTTACAGCTTAGAATTGTTCCGCAGTGATTGCATTTAGCTTCATTTGCATTGACTTTTTGAAAATAATTCCAAGCTTCTGATTTTCTTTTACTCATTATGCCTATGGGTAATTAATATGTTAAAAAATGATTAAATAAAACTATTAAAGTTGAAAATTTATCAAATTATAATAAAATTATAAGGTTAAGTTCTAATCTATTAAAGTTTCGACTTTATGTTTGTTTAATTGAATCCATGTTCTAGGTTGTCTTACTCTTTTCCCAAATATCATCAGTGCATAATTTACTAGTAATCCCAGCATATTTCTCCTCTCAATTTCTGCACTATGTATTTCAACTAATCTCATCTCTTCAATTGGATATATTGGAGCAGTTGGAAGAAATATTTTTAAAACACAGCCTACTAAAGGTGTCTGTTCCACTCACTTTGGGTATTGATTGATCTACATTCATCGGTTTCAGCTTTATTTTATGGTGTCACCAAGTGCAACCCGCACCCCATTGATTGCCAATATAAATAAAGCGAGAGAGTTAAGATTAAAAACCTGTTTTTACTGTTTTTCATAAAGTTAATTTGTGTTAATGTTAGAATGTATAATTTCTTATTTAATTTATTTATCTGAATTTATTTAGTTATTTGTAGTTGACTTAGTTTAAATTTGAAAATTTTATTTTCAGAAGCAAAATTCATTTATTGAAGATAAAAAGAAATTGGATTATGGAAAAAATATCAGCCCAATTAGTCGATTAATGCAATTATGTAACAATAATATCGAAAAACATTTGGATTTTGTTGTCACAAGAAATCAAAATTATTTCCATTCAATGGTTGTACTGAGACATAATTTTATGTTTTAATAATTTTTGTGCAGTGTCAATTCAACGAGCATATCACAACCGCAACTGCATCCAATCAAAAATTGGCGAAAATTAAGTCGGCCGAATTAATGTTGGTGAAACTCGGGTATTCCCATATAGAATAAATTTGCGGATTTTGCATGCATTGTAAATAAAAATTAGTGTTTTTTATCTTTTATCAATTTAATTTTTCTTGGTTTTAAATATTTTAAATATCACAATTTCAATTTAGTTCTTTTTAAAAATTTATAAAATGTAAAATTCAATATTTTTTGCGGCAGCAAATGATAAGATAAATAAGAATTTAACAATTTTTAATAATAAATTATGAAAAATAAACTTTCAGAAATTTCGTTGTAATTTTAAATTTACCATGTTAATTTACGATTCTAGTAAAATATTTTTGGAAAGAAAGATTAATTATAATTCTATTATATCCGAATATTTAAAGCCTATTTATAAATTTGAAAATTCACTTATATTCAAACATGAGAAATTGTCTTTCATCGTATTGCATAATCTAAAAATTTAAAATTGTGATTTGGGGAAGTCTTCACATATATCAAAAAACTATCTATTTGAATTTTGATTGAAAAAATTTCAAAAAATTATTTTTAATTGTTAAATTTAATAAATAATTGAGCTTTAAAAATTATTGAACAAATCGTCCATATTTTCGTCTTTTAGCAATGATTTAGGAAAGAATTTTTTAACAATATCTTAACCGTTATTTACTAATAATTGTTGATTAAAGTCAGGAATATTTTCTTTTGTTTTCAAAAAATGAAAGTGTAAAGTAGTGAGCTGTTAGACGTTCTTTTCAAAATCTATATAAATCTTATACGATATTAAATTTAGCAATTGATTGGCGAAACCAATATCGAGGAACCAAAACACTTAAACTCCAGCCTTAAAGTCTTTTGGAATACATTTGCAAACAAATAGTTGTATCATAGATATGAAAAGTCCAAATTTTCCATGAAAGAATCTATTAATGATATTTTGATTAGTAATATAAATTTTTAAAAATGATAGGTGAAACTTTTATGTCATTAATAACAATTTGTAGATATATACAAACACTGGATATTTACTAGTGTTGAGGTTTCAAATGTAATTGGAAACTCAACGCTTACTGATGGTATATTTATTAAATAACAAATGTTTACCATTTAATAATGATTCTTGATTTCTTTATAAAAGTATTTTCAGGCCGTGCGTGTTATGTTAGTGTTCTTTTGTATATAGCGCGTGCTGTATTATTTTTGCAAAATGTTGTTGTTTAACGTTTTTGTCTGTAAAACTCCAGCCTTTAAACAAATGTTTAAAACCTCTTGCAGATTTACTTTAAATGGTTACTTCTTTGTGATTTACGACGCTATTTATACTAATTTTTATACCTAATTTTAATCAATTTATTTTGCAGCTGTTATTATTAAATTTTTTTAAAAATATATTTTTTTTATTTTTCTACGTTATACTACATACCAAAATATATATTATTATATTTTTCCATATTGACTATCGTGATTGACTTTTAAAATATTATTATTTTTCAAATATCTTGTTATGTGCGTGATTGCAAAAATATTACATTATTTTTAGAGTACTATTTAAAATATCTAATTAATAAATTATTATTTCATTTATGTAAATTATATGTTAAATAATTACACGATAAAACCACTGCTCCTTACATAAAAATTATATACAAAATCACCATATAAAAGTTGTATACACATTAGACAAAAATAAAAACAAT
Source organism: Schmidtea polychroa (assembly GCA_959609185.1). Lineage (NCBI taxonomy): Eukaryota > Metazoa > Platyhelminthes > Tricladida > Dugesiidae > Schmidtea > Schmidtea polychroa. Next base: position 173,475 of record CAUHTR010007481.1, on the reverse strand, counting down.
TCATCAGTTAAAAGTAATGGATCAAATTATTGTTATTTAGTCAAGATAAAATGTTATTCGGAAGAATATTGATTAAATTGGGTTTAGTTTGAGGATTGACATCAACTTCTGTTTCTTATTTTTTCATCAGCTATCTTTAACTTTTCCTCCACATATACGTTCACTCTGTATTTACTCGGCCCAGTCCTATAATAAATATATCCACTTAAGTAAATAATAGGGCACCAAATTTAGATATCCATAATTCTAGTATCAGTTCATCTAAAGTTTAGATTTAAAAAAATTTTTAAATTTAAATTTTATTTTGGTACACAGATTATACCAAAAGAAAATTTAAATTTTTAAAAGAAGTGAAGTCTAGCTAAAAGAACAGGCCTTCCTTTCTAATCTCAAAATGTGTAAATCTGAGATAGCTATATTCTTAATAGTAACTTGAAAAAATTACATTAAATACACAAATGTTTTCATAATATTACATTATTTCTGGTAAAATCTTTTTTTCATTTTTCAGTTAAAGCAATTAATAATATATAAATTATAAATAAAAATTTAAATTATAATATTAATTAATACGTTTTTATTCCTTCGTAAACTAACATTTACAAAAATTTATACAATATATTACAATTTGCTCACTTGTTTGTTCACATTACTTTAATTAAGTTCAAATTGAAAACATTTAATAAAGTAATTTTGCTATAGTTTGAAAATAATTTCTGATATTTTATTTTCAAAAACAGTTCATTCTAACCAATCAATTAAAGAATGGAAGGCGATCTTAATAATGAACCACCGACTGAGTTACAGATGATTCAATTTAAAATGAATGCGACCACAGATGAGGTTGATTTCGTTTTGACCAATATTGCCAATGCATATATCAAAAAATCTAATGAAAAGTTTAACTTTTATTTTATTTCAGTCTTTGGAAAGTACAAGAAGAATGCTGGCGATGTGCGAAGAAGTGAGTATTGGATACATTTTTTTCGTTTCAACTCATAAAACACGAATATTTTTTTAATAATTATTTTAAAAATCAAAGGCAAAAGAAGCGGGCATTTCAACATTAGTTATGCTTGATGACCAAGGAGGTAAATTTACTTGAATTCATCTCTTTGTTGGAACAGAGTAAATTGTCGTGAAAAATAATTTATGTTGTCCATTTTTGTTTGACCTTCTTGGTGTTTGCTGCTGATAATTTAATTATATATCATTTTATAACTATTAATTATAATTTATATTTAAATATATTATTTTTATATAATTTATTGCTCATACATTTTGTGGCAATATAATAACACACTCTAGTAATAATTATAACAATAAATAATGATAATAATAGCAATGACAATAACCTTTATAATAAAAATAATAATTATTATTATAAATTTCACATATTAATGTTTGCCTTACCATTGTCATATTGGTAAGTAGATTAATTTATGCTATAGTATTATTAGACAATATGCTTGTTATATATTTATATTTTCCTTCCGTACAGCTTAAAACAATAATATAGTCATTACCCGAATGGTTCGCTATTATTACGAACTATTCTAAAGAAAATTGTTAACTTATCCAAATATCAATTTCACATACATTGAGAAGATAATTATCTAGTTAAGAAAATGGGGAACAGTTCTAAAAAGTAACGAAACATATTTTAAACGAATTTTATTTAAAATAATATCAACAATTCATATATTTACCTGTTTGGCATCCGCTTTTTCATTAAATAAATAAAAAGACAATGTGATTTATCAAAAAACAAAAGTTGTCACATTTAGTGCCCAATTAGTATATCTCTCAAGTGCAACTCTGAATCCTGGTGACATGACGCATAGACTCCCACTATCAACATATGCATATTTCTGTTAACAATGAGATTTCGCTTATGTAATATAGAAATAAAATAATGAAAAGTTCTCATTGGAAGGGTTTGATGCATAATTGTTTTGACAAATTGTCGAGTAGCTATTAAATCTATGCAAATTAAATGAAGAATTAATATCCACTTGATGACACATAACTAGTCCAAATTCAAAGATAAATATTCTACAAAGAAAACAGTTAAAAATTAATTTTAAAATTTGTAATTTAGAAAATTTTGTAGGTGTTTAGTGGCCTACCCACGTTACAAAGTTTATCTTTCAAAAGTCTCTACTGCTTTTGACAAAAAATAGACATAAAAACATTTTTTATAATTTAAAAAATTATTTGACGTTGATATATTACTGATTTATAGTCTTCAAGCTCTTTTTAATAAATAAAAAGGAAAAAAAATCAGTGGTGAAATTGGAAAAAAAGTTCTTATAATAAAAATATAAGTTTAAAATACAGTATTCATATCAAAAGATAATTCAGAATAATAATAATACTTATATTAAAGTTTATATTTGGATACTTTTTTCCTACTTTTTCCCCCATACTTTTTTCTAAAAATTTGAAATTTAATATCAGACTTTTATCATGAATTTCTTTATTTATCACTTTAATCAATAATTAATTTTGTCAGACTTTAGTTGGCGGAGAACAATCCCTTTTTACTATTTCTATTACAAAAACCATGCCTTTTTCTTCTTTCGAAGGTTTTTACAATTATAGCCTTTCCTTGTCATCTAATTAAATCTTAATATTTTACGAAGAAATACAATTACTTGTTGGGGAAACTGAAAATAGCAAGTGAAAATTATTCGAATACACTGGAATTCATACAGTTTCGACGTTTTCCATGATATTTATAAATAAATAAATATTTATATTTTATTTTTTTAAAACAAAGTAGGTTTTTCATGTGCAAATTTATTTATAAAAATATTTTTTTTCTATCCTTCCCTGGTTTTGAAAATCCAAGAAACATCCTTCTTTCAGCACAAATAAACTTGATATCATTACAATTGTTGAAATAAAATTAATAATATATAATCGTAACTATCAAAAATAAATTCTAACAAATTTTTCATTCTATATTTAAATATAATAATAAATTATTATAAATCCGGTGAAGAAATTTGAAATCAAAAATAATTTCTCTGAACATTATTTATTCTATAAACAAACAAGCTATTTATTGAAAAATGTTTACATAGCCATTATTCTGGTCGTTGAAATTATGTACTTTATCAGTTTCTATTACCGGGGTGGATATCTGATTTTGTCCTCAAATAATAACAGAGGCGTTATTACACTTTATTTAGGTTGTCCATTTCTACAGTTAAGCATGACATTTCTGGATTTCGAAAAATAAGTTGAATGGGATAATTAGTTGCCTGAAGAACGTATGTTGTTTAACCATAATTTTTTATGGATAACGTCTTCACCTTTACCTAGATACCTATGTTCCTTTAAATTGTGCGTGCATGACGATTGTAACTCACTGGTAAAAAAAATTAAGCTCACAGAATTATTTTTAATCACATATTATTCTATGCATTAATACCTTGGTATATTTTTATCTTACAAGAAGTAAAATAAAAAAATATATTCAATTTAAATTTTCAGTTTGATATAGAAAAAATACATATTCTGTGTAAAAAAATATAAAAAATTTGTTCCTGTTAACAGTTTCGTAGAAGGCTAATATAATGATTTCAAGTTTACAATAAAGAAAGGATTTGAAGTAGAAGGGTATCAAATTATTAGGATATAGTGACATCTGTTCGTTAAAATGAACTCATCAAAACCTAAAATAAGAAACCTATTAATCCTTTCGCAGCTGCTGGTATATAAATATATGTCGTAGGCCCAGTTTAAAAATTTCAAAACCCGCTGTAAAATGGTTAAAAATGACCATTTTGAAATGCTATTTGTACACGGAAATTAACTTATTTAACTTTCCAGTATTCGCGCTTGGATTTGTTTCGTCAATCGTGTGGGATACATTTGTATTTCACAATAATTTCTTGCGTATAGTACACAATTTTAGGTAATAAGAAATATTTTTTTTAATGCTTTTATATACTTAGTGACAAAAAATATAATTTAGAATGATATATTTAAAAGTCTTTGTTGTTTACACATCTAATACAAATAATTGCCATTTTCTCCTGGTAATCTTTGCAGATCTACTTCTTACATTATGTACAAAAGTTTCTTATTCTGTCATCTTTTCTACGACAAATACAAATCCAATGTATAAATGACATTAAGTCAAATTACTTACAAAAAACCTATTAACTTGAATTAGAATTCAGCAGTTGCCCTGAATAAACTTGTATCCCTGAATAGGAACTTAATAAAAATCACTATTTACGAAAAGAAAATGAACACATACAGTCTGTGAGGTATTTTAAATATCTTATATTAAATTTTTATTGTACGTTATATGAATGAATGTTGAAATCCCTACTTATTCATTAATTATTATTTTAGAAAAATCTCTTTTAACAAATTAACGATTTGTTTTAATATTTTTGTTATCAAATAAACATTATTTGAATTGATCTTATTTAATGAATCCTATTAAAATTAGAAGTATTACGGCAACAAACACACTATTAACTAAGATTACTTGAATTCCAAGAATTTTTACAGGCACGTGGCAAAGCACACTTTCAAGAATTGTGGGCTACACTTGAATCTCGTGCGGGCATTGCAGGGTTAACAATAAAATATATTTCAATAGAATCTATTCAAAGTGGACACATTACAAAGATTGGAAAAAGAAATTATAGTAATGATATTTCCATACTAAATAAACATTTTTTTACAATCTGTAACATCTTTGTAAATTACATCTTGTAATAAATATGGTTTATCATGTCATTTTTTACGAGACTACTACATTTTATTATCCATATTCATTTTATAATTTATATTATCATAAATGGACTTTATTAAATTATTATAAATACTTTATGAAGTTGATTACATATTTTAAGATTTTTCTGCTAAAATTGGAAGATGTATCAAAATTATTTGCTGACATCTTCATCAAAATTAGGGAACACTGTCGGATTATATATTTGACTGTATGGCCCAGACTCAAGAAAATTAAAATAAGTGGTTGGTAGATATATTTTCATGAATTTGTTGTATAAAACCTTCATTAAATTAGAAGATTCCCTTTCCTAATGTAACATTTAGACTGCTAAACAAAACAAAAATTTAATTGCAGCCAATCAAAATATCAAATATTTTAAAAATAGAATAATTCATTACATTTATATAAACAAATATTTCCATTGTTAGAAAGTCTCTATTTACTTAAAAAAAACTAAGTAATCAGTTGAATATAGATTTATTTGCATCATTATCCCCTAAAAAGTATACACAGAGATGCCTGAAAAATACGTTAAAAATGTCATAATTTGGAAAAGAAGCTCTTTAAATTTGAATTTGCATAAAGAGTAAAAGCATTCACTATGTAAAGCATGAGAAAATTAGGATATAAAGACTGTTTACGATCAATTACATTAGACAATAGCGAGAAATTCGTACGTTCAGTTGATTTCAATGATTTATCGGAAATTATTCTAATATAGAGAATCCTTAACAAAAAAGTATTTTTAAAATAATTTTGTTATCTGAGATTTACTGGTGTATTGAGTTTTCAATTCTACCAGAGAATGATTGACTCAGTTTACCAATTGATTCCATTTTAATCTACATAGATTCCCATTAACATTTCATGCTTTTTCTGTAGTCTTTTTCGTAATAATAAATAATTGATTACAATTTGTTCCAGTTGTCGTGCTTCATAAATTAACTTTGTGATTATTTACAGGAATTCTCTGTGATTATCATCGATTGAATGAAGCAGTTTATAGATTTATGAAATTATTTCAAAAAATAGTTCAATTTTATTTTGCGCCGCAGAATTATTGATGTTTTATCAATTCAGATAGAATATAAATTCCATTGAACATTTCTCATACTGACAAATTTCAATATTTCCAATCCATTATTAATCATTGATAAAATTGTATAATTCTAATGTAAAATAAAATCGGTAAAAAATGTGTTTATCGTTTTAGGTTTGAAGAGTAAAAGTTATAAGTAACAGAAGAATTTTAGAATATATATAATTTAATGATTTTATTTAAATATTTATTTATTTATTCTTACAGGATTTTTTTATTTTGTAATCACCATATCAAAATATATTATTTTATCATTCTGTTACTATAAAATACAGAAACATAAAATTCTCATGTATAAAAACATACGAAATATATAATAATATATGTTCATATTGTTGAATTAATGAGCGTATTCGAGTTATGTAATTTGTCATTCATGTTTTATTTTTTTACATTTCATTATTTATTATTATCTTTATTTATTAATTTCCTATGCTTTACGATTATTATTATTATTATTATTATTATTATTATTATTATTATTATTATTATTATTATTATTATTATTATTATTATTATTATTATTATTATTATTATTATTATTATTATTATTATTTCCAATTTTCAAAGTCACTTGAAAAGGCAGTGCCGTAAATTTGTGAATATCAAAGAAATATCGATATATTTACTGATTCATAGTCAAGCTTTTTAATAAATACAATTGAAAATGTCAATTGAGAAGAAGTCAGTAGTGAAATTTGAAAAATGTTCTTATAATAATAATAATAATAATAATAATAATAATAATAATAATAATAATAATAATAATAATAATAATAATAATAATAATAATAATAATAATAATAATAATAATAATAATAATAATAATAATAATAATAATAATAATAATAATAATAATAATAATAATATCATTATTGTTATTATTTTGTTTAATATCATTCCTAAGGCGGCAAACACCATATAATGTTTTGATAGCATGTCAAATCAATATTGAGGAATTATAATTATAATTCAATTATTAGAAATTGTTATGGAAATCTAATTGATTTTTAGAACAACTCGATAGGATCGACGAAGGCATGGATAAAATCAATCAGGATATGAAAGACGCAGAGAAAAATCTAGATGATTTGAATAAATGCTGTGGATTGTGTATATTGCCTTGGAACAAGTATTATAATATTTCAATTATAATATTTTATTAATAACTAAATATTTAAATTTCCAAATTTGAACGAACACTGAAAAATCAATACTGGTAATGAATGAATTTTAATATTTTCACTATACGCAATCTATAGTAGTAAATATTTATTGAGTATTTCTCATTCACAATTTGTCGTTTCCTTTGGTCGAATACTTGCGAAAATAACTATTTCATTAACTAATTGACGGATTTAACGAGGGATTAACTGTGACAAAACGGGAGATTCAATTATTCACTAATCATTTCCATTTCATTCGCTAGAAATTTCATAAATAATCGAGTTAGAGTCTTCCAGTCTAGCAATCGAAATCTGCTGGAAACTCTTTTTCAAATTTTAGAAATAATTTTGATGGACATGTACAAGATATATTAAAACATTAGATTTTCATTCAATTTCACTGAAAGATTTTACTGCTGATCATCGATATATTGTTTTTAGTTTTTTAAGTTGACGCTCGACTGACTAGGAACTGGTAAATCTTCTTCCATAATTATTTAAATTTTGTAATGTCCTAGCTATAGTAAAGTGTATCGCAATGAAAAATTTCCCACATCTGACGTATTGATGGCATTATAAAATAAAGATAAACATTTTCTATTAAAACTACATGACTAAAATCGGAAATTTTATTTTACAGCTATCTATATTTTTTGAATGAATTTTTTTTTATCTAATAAAATGGTAATTTGACCTGCTGATTTCAAATGTTAATCATTTTTCTCTATTTCATGATAATAAATAGAACAAAATAAGAAGTAATAACCAAGCCAAATATCCAATAATATACAATATTACATAATATTCATACAGTGTTTGTAATATTTGACTTTTTACCTCTTAAGTAGGGTAACATTGGGAATAAATAACTATTACGTAAGTTGTGATGGAATAGAAGAAATGACATCATACGTCGGATGTATTTTAAGTTATGTAATAAAGTAGTATTACATAATAAAGATATATTATGTGATAAAGACTATTACATAATAAGCCATTTCGTAACAAAGACATATTACATAACAAAGGCATGAATTTAAACAAAGACATCTTACATAATAAAGGCATATTACACAACAAATGCATAAATTTAAACAAAGACATTACGTAACAGAGACATAAATTTAAACAAATACATTACGCAACAGAGACATATATTTAAACAAAGTACTATTACATAACAAAGACACGTGACTCGTAAATATTACGTAACGAAGCCACGTGACTCGTCATACTTTTTAAATATATTACGCTGCGGTATTTTAAAATTTAAATATATTTTAAAAACATATTTTGACGCTAAAGTTGACAGAATAAAATTATTGCACATACTTTGCATTATTATTATTATTATTATTATTATTATTATTATTATTATTATTATTTTTATTATTATTATTATTTTTATTATTATTATTATTATTATTATTATTATTATTATTATTATTATTATTATTATTATTATTATTATTATTATTTTATATAGTCTGAGTTTATCCAACAAGATACTCTGTCCTCCTAAGTATACTACTCACAAGGGTACGGCTCACACTCAACATGTTGTAAATTATTATTTTCAAATACAAGTTCAAAGTATTATTATTATTATTATTATTATTATTATTATTATTATTATTATTATTATTATTATTATTATTATTATTATTATTATTATTATTATTATTATTATTATTATTATTATTATTATTATTATTATTATTTATTATTATTTATTTAAAATTGATCACAAAGGTACTGCTAAAAATATTTAAGGCAATAAAATCAATACATTTATTAAAAAATTTAACCACATCATCATCGAAAATAATCATATCCAAAATAATTATCATCTGCTGGATCATGGAAATCATCTGGATCATCTGCCGAGACAGCTTCTGTTGAATCTATAAATATATCGGTGTCACCGCCCCTATAATGGCCATATGCCAAACTTTGATTTTTATCCACCCAATTTCGCTTATCATCTCTACATGTCAAGGCTCCTTTATTATTTTTAATACTAAAAAGTTGGTGATTTTTCGATGTTATTCTAAACTGAGGGACTGTGTATATTTTATCGTTTAAATAACAATCTAGATACGACTGATGTGTTAGTCCAGTATCTTTCATACTAATCCCCTTAGCCTTCATACTTTCCTCATCACCAATTAAACTGTAACATTTAGGTCTCAAGAACACCCAATCTTTATATAATAGTCCTTTATTCTCGTCTTTGAATTTACCAATGACAGAATCAAGGTTCCTACTATATAAAGGATGATTTGGGTCATAATTTGAAGTGTCTAATAATTGATCCCTAATCATCGCAGGTAAAAGAATGTCAAGACTACAATGTTTAATTTCCAAGAAGAAGGAATCAGTGTCCCCAGCAACGATATTAATTTCGCAGTTGAATTCGTCGCGATATTTTTGCAACTCTTCATACTGCAGCTGGTACATCCTGAGTTTGGAAAAATCTAGTACAGTTTGACTAATGTAACTAGGTCTATTCAAACCCACTGTGTCCTTCTTCAATAAAGCCGAAATCAGGTCATCATCGATTTTTGTGGATTTACGAAAAGTCGGTTTCGAACAGAATGTTAATAATTTCTGTGCAGAATTACACAGACGTAAATTAATACGTTTTTTAAGATTTTCAACAGTGTTGCCGTAAAGATTGTTGTTTAATAATTTATAAAAATTTTTATCAAGTTTATTTGTCGACGCTGCTCGTAACGCCGTATTTGTGTATATATAATTTTTGAAAATTTTATTGCTCTATGTGTTTTTGATATTTTAACACCTAATTTAATAAATATTTGCAGAAGCATCCAATGAAGAACGTAGTTCCTCTTGGGGCTGTGTGTAAGCAACCGCTTCTCTATTTTCGAACCGGGTACAAACATCTTTTCAGCGGCAACGGGAAGATCATCCAGTTTGTCGTGAATTGAGGTCGGTATTTCTAAATCCACTTCTATGGTATAACCATAATCAAGCAGATCTAAATCTACCATTGTGCACTCAACAATTATATTATTTAATAAATTATCATCTGTAACCCATTCAAAGTTACTGCATGGTAAAGGTTGACCTAAAGCCCAACCATATAAATTATTTATATCTATGTAAAGCAATGCGGTATCCGGGTCTGTTTTTACATAGTGTTTATTTACAAAAGTTAGTCCACCACGGATACCGCACTCGAAAAAGTTATACATCTCCATATCGGTAGGAGCTCAATTGGAGAGTTTAAAGTTAATAATGCGGAATCCCAAGACATACCTGGAATCCCTAAGAAATTTAATGGCTCTAGCCGGTTATGAGCAATGGACTTAGCTCTAAATTGTTGGAAAAAATCAGCTAAAAAGAAAACATCAAGTTTTAAATAAACCATCGTGTAATCAAAAAGTGAAGTACATGAGGTTTCAAGCCAAATTCTCTGAGCTGTTTCATATTCAACGGGCGTCACATCTTTCCAAATAGGAGGTAACTGATGAGTGTTGTGCAAAACCTCTAAGGAAGTTGCGGCATCATAAGGAAAAATTCCCTTTGCAGTGATTATTGTACCCTGAAATTCTGATTCGGTCAAGGGTAAAGATGATAAAGTTTTGACAGCATTATTTAAAGACTCGCTGACAAATTGATAAGAGTCTATAAATTTAACAGTTAATGAGTCAATCCTAGCATAAAGACTAAGGAATTTCTCGCTGGTTAAAGGAATACAGCTAATATTCCATGAATGATATTTTGAAAGGCCAAATTTGATGCATATCATAACCCTTTAAATTATGAAATACGACAGGAAGGGTATGTATAATTTGTCTCGACAGATTACAAATCGTACAAGCGGCACCAAGATATAGACCGGTAAAATGGTCATGGTCCCTAACTGGACTAGCTAAATGTTTATTGCACAAATAGCATGATGTCCTGTTTTCAAACATTAATTGTTGTTCATCGGTAATAATCATTTTCTTTTGATAATTTTTATAATAATAAGGTGTTACAATACATTTCCCTATCATTTCAATTTCAATAAGAAATTAATCGGCACAATCTAAACCGGTAAATGAATTATAAATTTTTACGCCCGTAAAATTATTAATAAAAAGCATACCAGCAGAAATAGGCAGGTGACGTTGAAAGTATCGAGTGTCCTTAGGTAAGATAGCCTCAAAGTCAGCGTAAATAACAAAGGGACGAGTGACTGTTTTACTCCAATCAGTAAATTCTAAATATTTATTTTTAGGCAATGTGTAAAAGGTAGTACCAAGCTGATTTGTATCGCAAAGACCTCTATGTCTATTGAAAGTGTCATCATTCCTAAAACCGTTTAAACACCTAGGACACCACTGGCTACAAATCCTAACAGGAGTGATTGAACTATTCCTATAATTAAGGAATCTATTTAGGTCTGTGATTGCAAGATAATGATAATTATCATTCTTTTCAAGTTAATAATAGATTTATAGGTATGGCTCCTACTATCTTACTCCTGTATATTATGTCAATAAAGGGATGCTTCATAACTGCATCTTCATCAGAAATACCTATCAAAGCCTTTTCGTTGTAAGTAAGAACATTAATACTATAACCGGGATTTTGTTCAAATTTACTTATATTTGATAGTTTCATTGGCATATCATTAGGGTCAAATTTAATATCAGAAAGATTGTATGAATTAGGACGATTTCTATATTGCCTATTTATACTGTCATATTTAATAATTGATAAAAAAAACTATACAAGAAGCAGAAGTGGTCATTATTAACTACATTTATAAGACAGCTTAAGTTTCTTAAAGATCTTGGGGTTTCAATAAAACTTTTGCCACTTAACCGACTTATTTCAGCAAATTTAGTCAGAACAAAGCTTATGTAATCGATTTTATTGATAGTCCATTACTACCTTTCTCATTAATTTTAATTATTTTTTTCATTTAAACGAGCAATACCTTCGTCAATGAATGTATCGCTCCAAACTCGGGCGGAATTCGAGATTACAAAAGATTGTAACTCATCATCTTTTATGAATTCCATCTTTAGACAAAATTGAATTTTACATGGTTTTAATTTATTTACATAGAAATTTAATTTATTTATTAAAATGTCTTTGTACAGAGACCGTTTTTAAATCTAAAGACGAAACGTCCATTTTTAATATACACCTAAGTCTTTTTTACACGGTGGATAGGTACCGTGTAAAAAAAAATCGTGTAAAAAAACCGTGTTAAAAATAATGTAAAAAAATTACTAACAAAGAAAAAAAAGCATTTTCGTAGATTAGATCCAATAACAGCAGAATTAAGAAATTTTTTTTATTTAATAACAATAGTTTAGAAAAATAAGCATATTCAATTTATATATGTATAGACATTACGAAAAAATAAATTTATAATTAACAATTTAACAAAAAATAATCTTTTAATCACTGTCAGTGTCTGAAGAAATACGCATGCGCTTTCATGAGACTGGTTTAAAATTGATTTCACATTCAGATTCCTCGCTCGAAATATTAGGTTCTGTATTTTCATACAGAAGCTGTGAAGTCAATGAAGTGCACGAGTCACGAGAATTTTTTGCTGTTAACGTATTGTTAGGTACGCTCTTGTTTATGTCTTTCGATAATTCTTTATAACGAGCCATACAGAATTTCAGATCTTTTTCAATAATAATATTTTCCAACTTTTCTGCCAATTGCAATCCTTTTATATTTAAACCGGCACTGAGAGGAGCAGACGTCACAATTCCACTTTTTTTCTCGGCAATCAGTACCCTCTAGAGCAACTTATATTAATGACTCATCGCTAATAACTGGATCTAGTATGACTTCTTCAATATCTTCAAAAGCCAAATCTTCAAACCCTATTCTACCAACTGCCATTGATAAATTTATAATGTTGGAATATTCGGTTGAAATTGGAGGCACGCAATTTTTATCTTTGACACAATCTGGCCAAACCGCTTTCCAACACGCATTTAAGATGGTTTTAATTCATGTAATGCAATATTTACAAATTTTACACAATCCATAATTGAAAACTTCTTCCAGGCATCAATAACTGTTATTGCTCTGTCATTTTCTAGTTTATCCAAAATATATTGAAATAATTGTTTTAAATAATAGGTTTTAAACGTGGCAATTATACCTTGATCTTGTGGTTGTAATAAAGACGTTGTATTGGGTGGCAAAAATACAATTTTTACATTTGGGTGTTTTAAATGTGGATGTCCGGGAGCATTATCTATAAGCAAAAGAATTTTGAATTCCATACCTTTTTCTTCCATATACACTTTAACTTCTGGAATAAAACACGTATTGAACCATTCTGTAAAAACTAATGATGTTACCCATGCTTTGTTATTGGCCATCCAATGAACAGGCAAGTTTTTACGTTTTTATTTTTCATTGCACGTGGTTTCAAAGTTTTATTAATAAATAGAGGTTTTAACTGCCGATCCCCTAAAGCATTGCTGCAAAATAATAAAGTAATACGTTCTTTAGCTGCTTTAAATCCACTGGCGACTTTTTCAGATCTAGCCACATATGTTCTTTTTGGCATTTTCTTCCAAAAAAGACCAGTTTCATCTGCATTAAAAACTTGGTCTGGAGTGTATCCACCTTCTTCAATTATTCTGGCTAACTTTTCGGGTAATTCTTTAGCAGATTTCTCGTTGGCTGAGCCAATTTCGCCCTTAATTTGCACGTTATGAAGCGAGTTTCTGTTTAGAAATGCTCTTAGCCATCCTGTACTTGCAGAAAAAACAGTTTTCTTGGCCTGCGTTGAATCAGATGGTTGCAATTGTTCAATCTTGTCATATATATGTTATGCTTTCTGCTTGATTGTATTTCCATCCAATGGAACTCGTTTTTGGTTGTTGTCTTCTATCCATACAGCTAATGCCTTTTCTATTTTTTCCATAACGCTACATCTTGTATATGAGGAGTACTTGGAAGATAGTTTAGTTCCGACCATCACAGATCTTTGGATAATACTTTCATTTCTCTTTATAGTGCGTATCGTAGCTCCATTCATATCAAAACTTTTACCAAGGCTCGTAGAACCCTCTCCATTTTCAATACGGTTTAAAATTTTAATTTTGGTTTCTAATGAAATACATTTTCTTTTTTTCTTAACAGGCATCATCGTAGGGCAGGTAAATCCTAACGAAACTAGTTTTTTTTATTCAAATATATCAAAATTCAGTTGAAATTCTTAAATTTATATATTTATGATATCAGCTAGAATTACTTGAACCGAATGAACTTCAAATTAATAATAAGAAAATAATTAAAACATCTATCAAAATAAAAAATGCATAAATGTATCAACAACTTACATACTACGATTAAATATTTTCAATAAATACATACAAATCTTTTTTTAATGATTGAAATTTACAGTGTTGGTACATACTTACGATGCAATTGGTTAAAATTAATTTTTATAAAAACCGTGTGAATTAAAATAAATCGTGTAAAAAAACCGTGTTAAAGTAAGACCGTGTAAAAATAGACCGTGTAAAAAGAGACTCTGGTGTAATATGATTATTATTTAAATCACTGGTGACATCTACGACACCAAAACCCATTTGATTAATATTATTATAATTATTATTATTATTACTATTATTATTAGTATAAAATGATGATTTCTTGGTAGCAGCATTTATTATTTAAAACAATAAAATGATAATTGTCAATCTCCTATCTTATAGTCGAAATTTTTTCATTAAATACATTATTTGCAGCAAAAGGCTTAAATTATCATTTTATTGTACTATTATTATTATAATAATTATTACTAATACTACTATTATTAACAATTTCATCATCATCACTTATGGTGATTATTTCATCATCATCACTTATTGTGATTACATCGATAACTTCAGATTTTTTAATTGGTATTTAGAAGGTTTCTTAGAAGGTTTAAATTGTTGGAGATGGAACCTATGCTTATTAAAAAATTCCTTATATGATATAACTTCAATAACCTCAAATTTGGGGCATAAGATGTAGGTGACACCGTTATATTTATGACTATAATAGCTTTCCATTATATCATCACAGTCATTATGATATTGACTATTGCAAAAGTTTTGATATATCAAACCTATGAAAATAATTTTTATTATAAAATGTTTAAAAAATATTAAGATCATTTTAATAATCATTTTCAAAGTTTAAGATATTTTCTCATAAGATATTAATCAAAATTGTCTTTTAAATAGTATCTTATAAGAAAACATCATAACTAATATATTTAAATAGTACCATAAAAGCATTAAATTATGATTTGAAATAATATAAAAATTATTAAAATTATTATTATTATTATCATCTTTTCATATAAATTTTCATAATCTTCATAAATAATTGCATATTATTCTCACAAATAATCTTCTCGTAAATCTTCTTTTCATAGATAATCTTCTCATAAATATATCTTCTCATAAATCTTCTTTTCATATAAATTTTCATAATCTTCTTTTCATAAATATTTTCATTATTATTTAAAAATAAATCTTTTCATATAAAATTTTCATTATTTAAAAAACTTATAACAATAAATAAACACTTACATTTTCGTCCTTTCGAAAGAAATTTCCCAGCATCAGAACCAGCAGAAGTATTTATTACGTTTCCATCTAAAAGCAAAATATTAATAATAATAACAATAATAGTAAACGATTACCATTTATTCTATTCAAGTCTACATCTTGTCCGGCGATATTCATATTGTTGATTAGAACCTAATAATCATATTAAAATAATAAATTTACCATTAATTCCTCCAACGATTTTTACGTTAACTCTTTGAATATTGTTGTTCATGTTGTTGTTAATAGTTTTTTAAAAGTGATGAAAAATGAAAGTGTAGACTATATAAGAGAGATATTACAAGTTTTATTAACAGACCAATGAAAATAGAGATAGGATAGCAAAAGATACTTCATCTTTGTTTATACAAACCAGTTACTATATGACGAAATAATGACATATAAGTTCATGTCTTTATTACTCAGTGCTTTGTTACTTTGCACTGTGCATGCACTGAACATGTAATAGTATGACATAATAATAATAATATTTTTAAACATAAAATAATAATATTTAACAAATAATAATAATTTTTTAAATTAATTATATCTTTGTCAACAAATAAAAAACAACAACCATGCCAAATAGTGTTGACCACATGTTTGAGTCAATGGATTTTGAAACATAGTTTTATTATATACAATAGGTTTCCCAATTGTTTGCAGTTTTGATATCAACAAAACAGGATAATAGAAACACATAGGATCGAATACGAATATACTAGGTTTCACATATATAGCTATCCAATGTTCTCCACCAAGATGAGACGAATGAGTATTGACGATAATGGCTTGATTATTGCTCAAATAAGGAATTTTATCGAGAGGAAAAACTCCTATAAATTCATTTCCTAATATTTGTTTTCCAATTCGATTAACCCGAACAGAACTACTTTAATAAAATTAAACAGTATCAAAAAACTTACTCCATGACAACTTTCTATATTTCTGTATACATTTATACTAGCACGGTTCTATTTGCAGTAATTTGAACTTCATTTTCAAATACTCCATATATAATAACATGCACCGGTTCAGTAATAGCTTTTGCAAACTTTATATCCAGTCGTAAATTCCCATTTTGAGGTAATTGACTCTGATTTAAATCAAAATCGGGGGCTAAAACAAATGTGAAAAATGGGTATTTGGTTTTAAATTCAAGAGTTATTCTGCAATTCAAATTTTTATCTAAATAACCCAGATTTCTAACAATACTCTGCATATATGTCGAGCAGTAATTGTCATTCTCGAAATCTTGAATATATGTTTCTCTATAATCAGTATTTTTCGACAAAGTCAATGATGTAACACCGAAGTTTTTGAAAATTGAGCTGGACGCTGTATATGATCCATTATATTGTGCTTCACTTTGAAATGTTATCAGAATAAAATTAGGCATTCTTCTGTCACCAAATATTTGTTCTTTATAGAATGATGAAGCACCTTTAGCAATAGCAAATTGTACAATTTCCTTTGTTTTTAATGGATAAATTGCATGTTTTGAATTAAGACCCAATTGATGACCTGCTAATACTGAGGGGTCTACTCGAACTCTTCTCACCAATAATTTTGCATCAACTAATTGACATATTGGTGTAGTAGTTGCACTAGTAAGAGATAATGCAGAATCGGACCTTTTCAGTCTAATATGTACATTAACTCCCGGTAGTAAATATTTCGGTTGATCCATAAAATCAAGTTGTAATGATGAGCACATGGTGAAAACCTTTGAGCCTTTTACCCACTTTTTTCTTTCATCATCACTGCCATAGCCCATAGGAGTAAGACATGTATTTTTAGTATCAGAATTGTAATTTAAAATAGTTTCTATTAATGCCTTGTGAATGAATGTATTATTTCCCGCCCTCAATCTTGATATTATTAAATCCCAACACTGCATCTTTAAAAAGAGTATGAAACAGGAAATTGTTCGGTATTACATCTGCATTGGCATCCAAAACTTTTCTATCTTTATCTACAACCTTAATCTGAACAGTCAATAAAGTATCGTTCAAATCTAAATATTCGGTTTGCGAACCATTAATATAAAACTCGATATCATTTCTACTATCGGTAATTGAATTCATAGGAAAAACTTCCTCAAATGCCCCAAATTCTATTACAGCCTGGGGCGACGGTCTATCAAATATACATAATTCAGATTTACCACAAATCATTTTGCAAATATAGTTCCATGTCCTTTCATTCGTTTGATTATACGCGATATTCCATGGCATTTACGTTTTGGAGCTGGGGCTGGAGGCGTATCTTTTTGAAACATACCAGCAACTATAGGTAGAACCTTCCTTAACTCAGCTAAAGCTTTTGTTTTTAGGGATTGTAATATTTTCTGTTCATTCATAATCACGTCTTTAGCAGTTTTCATGCTAAAACTACCAATACGTTTAAGAATAATTAATGCAAATCTCCCTATTGTTTTTAACCAACCTGATCCGTACTGTTTACCAACGAAATATG
This sequence comes from Schmidtea polychroa, assembly GCA_959609185.1. Classification (NCBI taxonomy): domain Eukaryota; kingdom Metazoa; phylum Platyhelminthes; order Tricladida; family Dugesiidae; genus Schmidtea; species Schmidtea polychroa. The sequence goes on along the minus strand of CAUHTR010007481.1, from coordinate 155,367 downwards.
GTAATTCACCGCCAGATTGGCGAAAATGTAATGTCAAATGAGTCATTGAAGTTCTTTAGATGGAGTATAACTAGTTTTTGGTGGAACTTTTGGTTGTTTTTTTTTTGATATCCTTGTTTTTGAAATCATGTTTTATATGTTTTCAACTTTGTATTGAACTTTTTTTATAAACCATGGCACCTTTTGGGTTGACAATATCTGTTTTTACCCGTATACCATCAGGACATTGTTGTGTGAAATCGAGAAATATATATCCATGCTGTATTTTCGTAGCATCTTGAAATGCATTGATAAGAAAATTACGGTTATTAGGGTATGCTTGTCGTCCAAGAAAATCAATGACAGTTGAATCTCTAGGATTCTTGAAAATAACTAAATATTGTACATATAAATTACGTGTTCGATGTGCACCGCCTTGATGAAATAGATTTTGTGTTATGAAAATAACTGTTACGCCAACATGTCTGTGATTTTTGTGAATAAATTATTAAAATCTTTTTCTTTATTTGCTTCTTGATACAAATCATCGATAATGATGACATCATCTTTCTTCAAACGACTTGACCCTTTAATATTTTCATGTTTTTCAACTGGCAGAAACTTGATTGTGGCAATCCCTGTTCTTCGTCGGCGCCCTTATGCCAATAAATATTGTTGAATTTTGTTTTGAATAAATTTGATTTTAGCAATTTACAAACAAATAATGTTTTTTCGCTACCACTTGGACCAACGATTTGGTATACTGCATCATTTCGTAATTCCATTTTTTAAATTTGAACTATATAATTATTGTTTATAGTGATAATTTAAATGAACTCCGTTTTTAAAATAACTATATATATATATATATATAACTTTAAATTTAAATAACTTGGCTAAATTAATACCATGTGTTTTCGAACCAGAATTATTTCCAGCTTTGAGATATATAAAATATAACCCTATGGTGTAAATATATTCGCTAGTGGTAAGATAGTAATTCTTGGAATAAAAAATATTGATTACAAATGTATAGTTGATAATATCATATCTGAAATTAAATCAATAATTGAAGGAAAAGAATTTTTAGATTTTTTATTATCACTTAACTAATTATTTTAAAAACCTTGTGATTGCAAATTCGATGCAACTGAAATGCATGATTCTGATTGGCTGATGATTATTTATAACAAAATGTTTTGGGTTTAGTAATCATTTTTAAACCATGTACAATATTCAAAGTTCAACTATAGCATCCATGAAAGAACATGAACATTATGGTAAATTTAAATATTTTATTATTAATTGTATTTATCCGCAAATGTATAATATTCTCAAAGATCGAGATGCTGCAATAATCCCAGATTTAATTTACAATGAAACCAGAATCTGGATTTTCGATATTATCAAAACATTTCTCTGGGATGTGAAGATTGGAAGAACAATGAAGGAAGTGGAAGCAGAATACCCTAGCATTTTGGGATGTAGCTGTTGCAATTTCCGCTATCAGAGATATGTCGAATGGTCTTTGGTAAAGACACTTCGTAATTATCATTTTTGTCAAATTTTATCAAATAAATTTTTATGTTTAACTCTTTTATGTTTTGTCATTTTTAGTAAATAGAAATAGAAATAATATTAATAATAATAATAATAATAATAATAATAATAATAATAATAATAATAATAAAAATAGTTTGAAAATAATAAAAAACATTAATAATAATATGACACACAACATGACAATGCAACATCAATGCATTTTGAATGCAATTAAAACAAAGACATACTGCAATTTGATTGGTTTATAAACATTAGTCATTAGTATAAAAACCCTGTACCATTACAATTCAATCATAATTCATGATGACCAAGAAAATAAAAATTATGTTTAACTCTTTTATGTTTTGTCATTTTTAGTAAATAGAAATAGAAATAATATTAATAATAATAATAATAATAATAATAATAATAATAATAATAATAATAGTTTGAAAATAATAAAAAACATTAATAATAATATGACACATAACATGACAATGCAACATCAATGCATTTTGAATGCAATTAAAACAAAGACATACTGCAATTTGATTGGTTTATAAACATTAGTCATTAGTATAAAAACCCTGTACCATTACAATTCAATCATAATTCATGATGACCAAGAAAATATCAAGCACTGAAAACCAAAGGTTGTTGTTGCAGAATTTGTACAACCTGTTCAAATGTTCCACAACTATAAAATTCATTTTTAAAAAGAAGAAATCAATATGAAATTGGTGTCACCGATCAAGCTAATTCCGACTAAATTTCAATTCTTATCCGGCACACTTTCAATGATAGATGTTAAATCTATTGATGATGTTTTCAAACGGTTGAATACGAATCTACATGCATGGTTCAACAACCGATATGCAAGATTTTATGATTCCTTTGATGAAATCGGCTTCAAAGATAACGAAAATTGTTATATAACCATTGCAATCCAAGGATATAAAGTTGATAATAATGATGTGTATTCTCCTATTTGGAAAATTATGTCTGCTAGATTTTCACACCTATTTTAATAAATGTTGATATATTTAATGTATTTAATAAATGTATTTACTAGTATTTGTTTTTTTCACTTATTTAACAATGAAAATGCACCATCAGTGCAAAACAAAGACATTCTATAAACAAATATACATTATAGTTTTAAAGTGTTGATAATAATGACTACAGAAAAAGGTTAATATGATTAGTTAATTATCGAATTATTTAATATTTAGAATTTGTAATAAACTTTTTGTTGGAAAAATTATCAGAAATAGCTGGTGTAAAAATAGAGGACATATTATCTGTTACAAATGCATTAAATATAGGCTGGGTAGTTGAAGTCAAGATTCGGGATTTGATGATCAGGAAGTTGAAGAAACCGATGATAGTCAAGAAACTGATGAACCTATAGATGAAGCTAAAGATCTGGAAAGTATACAAATAATTGTATAAATCATGTCATCGAAAATGTTATGAAATGTGGAGATGACGATTGCGAATGTGTTAATTAATAAATTTTAGTTAATTATTTCTTGTAAATTTATTTTAAAAATAAAACAAAGTAACTACATTAAATTTTATTCAAAAATCGACAAATAATATACAAGATAGCAACACCTGTTGCAAGTTTAATATAGTTTTTAAACGTTATTATTGCTCGTCGATTTCCTTGGCATTTCGGGCGAGTTGATTTAATACACCCCATCCGCCATTGGCTTCTATCCACGGAGTAAATTTGGATTTGGTTATCTAAAAAATGAATATTATTATAATATAGATTATAAAATAAATTACTTCTTGAGACCACTGGTAGTAATGTTCTGAGTCCCATAAACTTTTTTCGATGATAATTGTCATATAAGTGAATCCTACAATTATTCGGGTCCACTTCATTTCTTCGTCGAATAGGCAATTGAAGATTCGATTAAAATAAAACTTCTTTGTTTCAAGGCATTCCATATCCATCATGTTCTGGTAGTCGATATGGTTGCCTTTAATAATTTGTTCAGTCCGATTGATTAGGAAACTGAGGTTTTCCGTAATGTTTTTGTTGACGATCTCTTTTAGCAAGTTGTCAATGAAATTAGGTTTTGACATTTTTACAGTAATTTNAAATCACCAGTTCAAACAAAAGCTTCCTCGAACTCTATAAATCAAAAAATTACAAAAACAACTATTAATAAAAATTGCGACATACCTCTTGCTCGCGTCTGTGTGCGCACACAATTCAAATCAACAAAGTAAAAAGCGCACACAGACGCGAAATAAACTAATAATTTGACAATTTTACGCGTCTGTGTGCGCACACAACCCAAATAAAAATTTAGACAGAGAACGCACACAGACGCGACAAACTAATAATTTACCAGTACCCTTGCGAGTAGTACCCTTAGGGGGACAGAATATCTTGTCGGATAAACTCAAAGTATCACCGTGCGCGTAATAGTAGTTATATTGTTATATCGATGGTACAATAATTAGGGAATTCAAATTTAAAATTTTTTAAATATTTGACCTCAGATTGACCTTACTGTGGTGACCTTAAGTTGACCTAAAAATTTGACCTCGGGTTGACCTTACGGCGACCTCAAGTTGCCTTTAAATTTTGAACTTAAAATTTGAACCTAAAACCCCTTCCCGGGATATGACGTAATATGTCCTTGTTACGTCATTGATGACGTTATTTGTCTTTGTTCCCGGGTCCACATGTTACCCTACTTATGTCATGATTTTAAGGAACCTCGCTTTAGGGCATTTATTTTAAAAAATTAAAAATTATTTTTTTTGGTGTTTTTTTTGAATTTTTATTTGTTTAAAATATTGCATTTTTTAAATATTTTTATAACAATGAAGAAACTCACTTATGAAGAAAGGTTACAAAATGCAAAATTTCTCAAAGAAGGAAAGATGTTAGAAAGGAAACTTTGTATTAAGTTTTAAACTAGTAAAGGAACTATTTCAAGAATTCGAAAATAACAGAAAAATTAATATTCCTGATGAAGAATGTAGGGTAAATAATAATTCATAAATAATTTAGTGATTTAAATAAAATGGTATACGAAACTTTTTTAAAATTAAGAGAAGATGATGTTTGTGTAATTGGAACAGTACTTAAAAATGATTGGGAAAAGATGGCTTCAAAAATGTCTATTAAAGATTTTTATGCGTCTAACGGTTGGTTAGATAGATTTAGATCAAGACATAAGTTGTTGTTCAAAAACACCTGTGGTGAAACCAAATCTGCAAGCAAATCGGGTTTTTTAGAATATGGCCAACGTTACATATTTAATTGTGATGAAACGGCGTTATTTATAAAATATCTTCCATCTAAATCTTTTGTTGAGAAAAGTGACAGTTGTAATGTAGCTAAAAAAATTCAGAGAAAATATTACTTTATTTTTGTGTTGTACTTTAGAAGGTGAAAAGCTAGAACCACTTATTATTTGAAAATATAAAAATCCCCGTTGTATGAAAAACTTTAATCTTAAAGATTTCAGAGTTTTATATTTTTCTTCAAAAAATGCGTGGATGACAACATAAATGTTTCAAACATGGCTGACAATGTTAAATACTAAAATGATAAAGCAAAATAGAAAAAAGTTCTCATTCTTGATAATGCCAGTTGTCATAAATCATTGGACTGTTCAAATGTCAAGTTATTATTTTTACCTAAAAATACAACTTCACTTATTCAATCTCTTGATATGGGCATCATAAAAACTTTCAAAACTTATTATGAATTATTTTCTTAATGATTGCGAATCATCAAATTTTCTTTCAAAATTAAATATACGCCAGGCTATCGTTATAATTTCAGAGGATTGGGAAATGTTAAGAGTTGAATCTATCAAAAATTGTTGGAATTAAATTAATGAATATCGTAAATAGACCTTGCTGACATTATAAAGGATGGAGTTGAAGAAAATATCAATGAAGTAATATAAGAAACATTTGAAAATCTTGATGGGATTGAAAACATTCAATTTTACAATGGCGGAGGTTATAAATGATGTTGAAACTTAAGATGTTTTAAAACAATTAGAAAAATTAGAGGAAGAATTAGAATATCTAGTTTAGATTCTTTAAAAGAATTTTATTCATTTAGAAAAAAACTTTTGAATGATATTAGAAAAGCTCGTGAAATCAAAATTACCGGTTTTTTTATTAAAAAATAAATATTATAAGAGCTTTTTTTTTCAATTTCACCACTGATTATTTTTTCCATTTAATTTATTAAAAAGAGAGCTTGAAGACTCTAAATCATTAATATATCGATGTGTTTTTTTTTCAAATGAATTCACTTGGAAAAGGTAGTGCCGAAAATTCGTGAGTATCAAAAAACATCGATATATTACTGATTTATAGTCTTCAAGCACTCTATAAAAAATGAATGCTTTTATCATGAAACTTATTTATTTTACATCTAAAGTTCTTATTTAATATTTACCTTCGGGTTCTGGGCACGCGTGGGTTTTGTGGCACTTCGTCAAAAATGATGCCCTAAACGGGGTCCAACTGTAGTAACACAGAATTGCAATAACAAATACTAATTGTTTTGAGGCAGTTCTTGAATTACCTATGAATCAGAGATGAGTAACGCAACATCCACCCCCATTGAATATAGGACACGTAATGGACACTAAAATATTAAGAATTAATGTTTATCATGAATGTGAGCATTAAATATCATCACTGACACAATAATATATTTGGTTTAGATGAACTTAATTGCAAATAACTATATACTTACTACTGTGAATATAAAGATAAATAAATGGAGTTATAAAAAAAAATAAACATAGATCATGTGACGCCAAAAATCTAAAACTTTCATATTTATGGAACAAAAAATGGGGATCAAAGATTTTTGCAGAAACCATGAGTAGAAGTCATTTTACAGAAATTTTAAGATTTATTCGTTTCGAAAATAAAAATTCTAGAAGTCGACGTTTAAAAGACGACAAATTTGCTTTAGTATCTACAGTGTGGACCAAATTTATTGAAAATAGTCAAAATTGCTACAAACCAGGGCAAAATATAACGATAGATGAACAACTATTTTCCACAAAAGCTAGATGCAGATTTGTGCAGTATATGCCAAATATGCCTGGTAAATTTGAAATAAAATTTTGGCGGGCAGTAGATGTTCAAAACAAGTATATAGTAAATGGATTTCCATATTTAGGAAAGAATGAAACCCGTTCGTCATCCACGTCGCTATCAGAATTTATTGTTTTGAAACTAATGAAACCATATACAATGAAAGGAAGAACTGTAACAACTGATAACATTTTTACAATCTTGCCGCTAGCAATGAAGTTAGTTATGAAAAAGAACACATTATTTGGAACTTTACGTGCTAATAAACGAGAATTGCCGAAATTTGTAAAAATAAAAAAAGATAATATGTAACTTTATTCAACTTCGCTTTACAAAGCAAATAATTTTATACTTACTATTTATAAAAGTAAGCCACAAAAAAGTGTGGTGTAGATTCATCAGATCTAATGGCAAGAAAATATAGCACAAAATCCGGATCTAGAAGATGCCCACTACAAATCTTCTTCAATATACTAAACCTCGCCATAATAAATGCTTGGATATTATATAAGGAAAAACCGGGAATAAAAATATCACGAAAAGATTATATGTTTGTATTTGCAGACGAACTTTCAACTGATTTTGTAAAGACAAGAAGCCATATACAAATGCATGTGGCAAATATACAACAAACTTCTATATCCAATGAAACAGATACTCGTAAACAGTGTCAAAAAGGTTATTGTAATAAGAACAGAAGTATAAATATTTATGATATATGCAAAAAATACGTATGTGGAAAATGTACATTGGCAAAAAAATATGTTTGTAAAAAATGCAAAGAATAATCATGTATTTCATGTATCATACATAAATTAAAATAAATGTTTTGTTAATGAAAATTTAATTGTTTATCTACGACCATGTTGTCAAATACTAAAATATGCTTCTAACAACTAATTTACTGTAATTTGATTATTTATATACATATTCTTACAAACTGTGTATAGTATTTGGGAAGCCGTCAATTTGACTGCTTATGTTAGAACTAGGTATATCAAATATACTGGTAAATCTAGTGTTATATAATGAAATTAATTTAAATCATTAATTAGGTTCAATTGGAATTAATCGTTAAAAATATACAAAATATTAGAAATAATAATAGTTTTTTTTATTCCTCAGTAAAATTTCTTTTTTCAATGCAACATCAACATTTTGTTGAGCAAATGTAGAAAACCGAAAATTTGAATAATCAACAGATGAGCTTGTGCGTGAATCGTCAATGATACAGGAAATCCGTGTAATTTAAAATAAAACTTTGAGGTGTGAGGATTTCACAGTTTTCACTTTTCCTTTTTCTACATTTAAAAATCAATTAATTTTGTAGTTTAATGTGGTCTTTGTGTCTTTTAAATGTGTTCATAAAATTGAACATTTTTATTATTATTATTATTATTATTATTATTATTATTATTATTATTATTATTATTAATTTCTTATTTTATTAATTATAATTATTCGTTCTCTGTGAATTATTATTTCATTCGTAATTGAAAATGAATTAATAATTTTTTTTCATCACTTTCATATTTATCTAGAATTTTAGATAAGCGATCAGCAGCAAAATTTTTCTTGTTATGCATTTAGCTTGACTGTTTTACGGATACAAATTTATTGACCATTTTTACGTATTCTTTGGATATAGTGAATTTCAGGGGCGTTGTCTGAAAATTGTTTTCCTTAAAATTCTGTTTTGATATTTTTTCACAAATGTTTACTGAAATTATATCAGTAATAATAGCGATAATAGACAAAACATTTCTATTTACTGGTATTATAAAAATATCTATCCAAGTAACACCAAGGTTAACAGATTAAGGTAAGATACAAAATTTTAGAAACAAAGTGTAAATCTTTATTTTAAATAAAGGTTTTCTACTACTATGTTGTAGTATCATTTATCTGTTAATGATAATTTCAGGTAGATTACTGCAAATGAGTTCAATTTACAATATGCAACCCTAACATCGTTTATAATATAAACTTTATATCGTACCAGGGAATAAGTCACATTTTTATTAAAATTGATTTATCTTGGTGTATAAAACGAAATATACGGTGTTCATTCTTCAAAAAAGTTAATTTTAATACTTTATAACTTCAATATATATTAAAGATAATTTTTCACGGTTGATATTAAAGCGTTAAAATTTCTTCGTTAAAATTAACTCTTCCAATATAAAATGATTTCCTATCATAAAATATCTTTTATCAGGAAGCTTGATAAGAAACGATATAACCGTGAGTATTTTATATTAGTTTTTCTTTTTACTTATATCTGAAGAATATATAAAGACGTAAATTTAATAGAAGAGCCATACTTAAGAAACTAAAGAGCCTACAAAGGCTCACGAGCCTTGGTTTGCCGACCCTTGCGTTAGGCAAATCAAATGAAAACATATTCTAAATATATTAACAATAATAATTAAAAATAAATTCATGATAAAATTTTAATGGTTTGCTGATATTAAGTAGATCCAATTATATTTCGAAATTATAAATTATTTACAGTCACATTCATTTAATCTGGATCGTGTGAGACTGTAAACATTTAAGGATTAGACGAAACAAAATTTTCACAAATAAATATTTGTTATTTTGCAAATTTAAGGAAATCGTATCATTTATAGTAAATGATAAGAAAAAAGAAATTGTTTCAAAATTTTTTTCTAAATTTGGATTTAGTTGAAGGTACAATGCTTATGTTTCGAATATGAGAAAGTGACTAAATTTTGATAAAACTTTTACAAAGGAAACATCTCTATCAATAATTAAGACAATAATTAAGAGTGTTTATCTTATTTTACTGTCACCAGTACCGTTAAATTAGTTACATATATTTTTATTTATTTGTTTAATTCATTTAGGGTAAAGCGTGACGATTATGACAAAACTTGGAAGAAGGAGGAAGCTGGAAAAGACAACGCAGACGGTCCGAGAATTGTAATTGACCAAAATGGAATGGGCGTGCAAGGAGGATACATCACAAAGTAAAACATTAATTAAATTAATTTTCCTGTTTGTCAATAATTTTCCACCTATTGGTTGATGGGAATGTTGTATGTGCCTGCAAGTATCAATTTTCAATAGTTTCTAGCAATAACTGATGATAGATTTTATTTTCTTGCAGTTCTCCTAATTTCCTAAAATTTGAAAACAATTTGTTTGTATTTTTCAAAGACAAAAGACGACATCAAACTGAATTTGGCAGTGTCGAGAAAATTTAATGATGAATTTTTTTTAATTTTCGCTGCTCATTTTTTGTCCATCCAAGTTGATTTTGTTACTAATTGGTCATATCAGTTAATTATAAATTATTGCCTTTGGGATGGTTAGGAATAATATTGCTAAATTAATATCAACTGGAAACAAATTTGAATTTGGATTGCTGGATAACGTTACCTTAGCACTTTGGATTTCACTTGAACATTAGAACAATTAGGAGGCATTTTCATTTGATTTTTAGGCTTTCAATTTTTTAGTTTTCAATTTGAGTTTGTAATTTACACAATTTTTCAATTACATAGAATAATTTTTTTTAAATTTATTGCATTAAACAAATGGTACCATAATTTTTTTATAATAATTTTCATAATGTTAGTAAAATATTTCTACCACTTGATTGTATACATATCTACATATCTACATATCTAAAAATAAAAATAATAGTTAATAAAAAATAGGAAAAATAAGAAAATTACGAGAAAACACCCAAAAACCCTCAAATATGTAGATATAGCACACGTTAAAATTAAGAACTATTAGGTAAAGCACACACGGTAGGATATATATATATATATATATATAACAAAAAGGTGATACGAAAATTGAGTTTTTGTTTTGTATATGTATTTTTTAATATTTTCTCTCGCTACAAGCTTATCTAAGTATTTCTCATTTCAATCAAAAATCAAAAGTAGAGGAACATGTTACTTTTTATTAAATGAAATTTATTATAATAATTATAATACTTAAAATATTTTTCTTAAATTATTTCAAAGCATTTTATTTACGAAACAAATTTCAGAAACAAAAACTAAATGTTTGGCTAGGCACTTAAAATCCTGGGATTTTTGGCTAGCGTATATCGCACTCAAAGGGTTGACCAAAATAATCGGGCTTCGAAGTAATATTATATTCAAATTCTAATTCTAATTTATAATTAAATAATAATTTAATATTAAATAGAATAATTTATCAATTTTATTGCTTCGCGACAAATTGATAAATTATAAGATGCTAAAATAATTTCCCGTTAAAGAAGTTTCAAATCCCCACTCTTTAAAAAATCTCATTTAGTATCCGCTGTATAAACCTCCATATTCAACTCCATGATTTCATTTTTGCGATACTTGACAAGCACAATTCCATTTCCCCATCATTTCTTAGAATTGTGACATATAATTATATATAATATATTAGCACTGACTGATATTTCATTCGGTCGAATCCAAGATGTCATTGATTGTAAAGTGTATTCATTGATAATCAAAATTTTAAACATTTTATCTTTGACATAGCATCTGTAGATATTTATTTTCTTATTTATCATAAATATAATCCTACAATTAAAATAATTATCACGGAAGCAAGAAAAAAGAAAATTTCGATTTTATCTAAAAATGAGTTGAATATTTTTATCATTGAAAAAATTCTTTTACTGGATTTTCGTAAAGTGGGTCATTTCTAATTTTATCACCAGTCCCAGTTTTGCTGAAATACAATGCCAAATGGGCAATTCTGATTGCGTTATTACAGCCTTCTAATGGCAGACTAATTATTTCAAAACTATAATAATAATAATAATAAATTTTATATGTAAATTTTTATTGGAAAATTGAAACTTTTACTGTGCTGTATATATATAAAATTCAATGTATGTGAGTCCTTTTTCGTTGTCAGGCCTTGGTGAAAAATCCATGTAACAATAATTTTCAGAATTAATTTCCAATATTTGTCAAAGAAAACAAAATGTAAATATGAACCAGAAATATTCCCTGGGTTAAGACTTGAGTCTTATAAACCTTTATGTATAAATTTATTTTCCAACGGGAAAATAGTTATACTTGGAATAAAAACTCTAAATTATGATTCGATTGTCAACAAAATTATACAATATGTAAAAGATTTGATTGATTTACCAAAATTATAAATATTGAAAATGTTAACAATCAATTTATTTTACAATGACTCAACTTTCGGAATTAGCAACAACGAGGAAGTTGACAGATTCTTAAAGATTTAATTAGAAGTTTTGTTAAATTAAAAAAAATATTTTTATCGAAAAATATTTTTAAAGGAAAATGGAAATTTGTTTAAATAACAAAAATAAGGAAGACAAGTTTTTGAGTATATCATTTATTAAATAAAATTTACGGAATTATTTAGTGATTTGAAAACAGATATTAATGTCCTAACGGATGAGAATCCTAATAGTAACATTTTAAATTTTATCATTTATTTTATATTCTCAGATACAATGTTTTCATATTTAATGATAAATGTTTAAATCTATAAAATGGTTTTTGTAAAATTGCACTATTACATTGATAACATTGTTTTAATAAATTAATTAACAAATGTAGCTTCCAGGTAAGCAAATAAATTGTTACCATGATGAATCTCAGCTTGGATATTCGAGAATATATGAACAGACTTTGTTAAACTTTGTTAAATAAATACTTTTATTTTTAATCTTTCGACTAAACATGATATATCATTTGGTTGTTTCTCATTCGTCAATATATCGGGAAATTTAGGAAATGAAAGCCATAGCTTAAACTATAGTGCTTTTTATCTGATCTTAACCCACGATTAAGATTCTCATAATATGTCATCGGTCAAACTAAAGTTAATGAAGACAATATCCATGCTAATGGCCATGTCAGACAATCACAGCTCTTTCTTTTTCAGATTCTCTCCCAAAAATAATAAATTCATCATAAATTGGCATTTATGTTACTTGTGAAAAATGATGTTATAGGCTTTTCTACTATACAACATAGAATTAGGAGTTATATTTTTACCATATCAAATTATGAGCTCATCTTTAACCCTTTCGCTTATGTAAACGTACATACTCGAAAAAATATGTGCTCTATATGCTCCTAGCGAGCATTTTCGAGTCTTGTTTTAAAATAGTTTCCTGCTCAACACGACTATTTTTGCTAGGTATTATGTACGTTTATGCGTCTGCAGATTTGAATAATTTACCATAATCAGGTGAGCACAAAATCTCAAAAGGTGTTGCGCAGCGATAAGGTTATATAATAAGTTATCCAATTAATTGATCGGATATTGTTAGCATTTTGAATACCTCGTGCGCTATTCAAACTTAAAAATTTTGACTTTTTTTGGAGATATTTGTCGGATGAAGTTATCAAAATTCCCTAAAAACATCGATGGACTTGAAACTAAAATTGTAGATGAAAAAAAGTCTTTCGTTCAATGTTTGAAAACAGTACTGAAAGTTGTATTGCATGTTGTCGCTAATGTTATATTAAAATAGAGATTAAAATTGAGATTAATTATATTTTTATTTATCTTCTATCAGTAAAATATTGGATCTTTTCGAATTACTCTGATATTTTGTTAGCAACCCCGTGCTATATTTTCAATCCCGAGATTTCGGGATTACATTTACCTAGTCCCGGAATTTTTAAATACCTGTTCTTGAAAGATATTAATATATTATTTTAACAAAATTAATAAAATGGTACATTCAAAAATATGTTTATAAAAAACAGTTTATTAAATTATAGGGAAATTAATTTTTTTTATAATATTATACGTTAAATTCATTGGTTTCATTTTATTATTAATAATATTCTTAATTATTATGTTATAAAAAGTTCATTGTTAAAGTTACATTCTTAATTATTAAATTATAAAAATACATAATTATTTTTTATTATTTTTCAAATGTTTTTACGAAGCACAGAACTTCCAAAGTTTCATCGCCCAAACGACTTCTTATTTTCGTAGCAAAAAGTCCGGCCGTTTAAAAATCACGTTCAGACTCAACAATGGTTGTTTGATTGTCATTAGAAAATCATATGCACTTTGCAAAACATCACCCGTGTTCCTCAATTTTCTAACGTGCTATCACAATTATTATTGAAGAAAAACATAGACAAAACCATAGATTTTATTTTTATTTTCAAATCCATAGACATTCTGTTTATCTTATTGTCAGGCTAAAAAAATATATCGCTGTCATTAATCATAAATAATTATATTTAAATATTTGGTACGATGGAAATTTCCATCACAATGCATTTAAGGCCTAAGGTTTATAATGTATTGTTACTTTTATTATCGCGTACTGCTTACAAAATAAAATTTAAAAAAACTATATAGTAAATTATCGCTATAGCAAAATTGATTTTAAAAAAACCAATAAAAAGTTACGAAATAATATTCTAGAAATTCCACTATAAAATCAGAAGATACAGAAAATTGAATAAAGAAAAAAATTGAAGAAAAAACTAACACCAAAGTGAAAAAAAATTAAATAAATAAACTATACCGAATCAAAACCAAATTTAGTTAGAATTAAATTACTAAAATTTGGACGATATTATCAAGCATCTTTTCATTCTGTCGACTATCCTATATTATATTCCGTTCAATTACCAAAACTCAAAATCAAAGAAAAAGAAGATTTCCAACTAAATTCAAGGAAATAAAGATTTCAGTAAATTTGTAGATTCCTCGAAAGTACTGTAGACTATTACCGATTAATTCCAAAATCCATTTCAACCTCTTAAGGTTTATTTTCAATTTTTATTGTTTGTAATATAATTTTATAAAAGTTTATTAAATTATTTGTTATAATAAGTTAGCATTCACAACACACTAGCACCCCGGTTGCCCGTTACATTTTTAAAGGGTTCTAACAAATTTCTCGATACACAATCCCATAAACAAAAATAGAAAAAGCATATAAACAGCTATTACATAACGATTCAATTTGTAGATCACACAATAAATACCATTTCTTTTTGAATTTTCGCTGACAGCATCTCACATCGAATTGGCATCCTTGGCAAATGAGCTTTTTAATAGCTTTATTGAGCTCGTCTGAAATAATTAAAGGTTCTTCAAGCGAAAAGTAAGAGATTCGGATGGAGAGTCAGAAGAATCTGAAATAATTTCTAGAGGTGCCTCATTTGAAACAGAAGGTTCAACTTTGAACTCATAAGCTGTTAGTGATGTAGTTGGATTTGCAGCATCCAATCTTTCGAGTAACTCAACTATTATTTTGCGACATTTTATGGGCGAAGGAACTGTTACGAACTCTATTTTGGATTCGGACTGAACGTTTGTTCTACCATTGTGTAAATACTGAAGTACACAACTGATATCTATTCGTCTTTGTTGCATGCGAAGAATAAAAGATAAATGAAATTTTTGACTTATAACGTTGTTACCATTTTTAAGTTTTTTTTAACATAAAAGTTATGGCAACATCGGCTGTGAACTGACTAGCATCCCGACAGCAAAAGGCCTCGATTATTGCTTTTACTGGGACTAGAGCACTAATGATAGTGGATATCATTTTATTCTCATCATTAGAAAAAGCAAAAGATTCACCTTCAGGTAGACTTATGTCTATCAATATTTTTGTATACAATTTTATAATAAATAGACACGTTCAAGCATTGAGAAATGTTTTCAAACAGCAGAATTACTTTTCTTTTCATGGTCTATGTAAGAAACCATTATATTTCTAAAATTTGTTGTTTAAAATTTAAACTTTAAATAGTGCGAATGAAAATTTAATTAAAATTAGCAATAATTATTAGGGCATTAGCGATTGTCATTTTCCGGCCGATTTCGGATCCAGTTAAACATAGTCACATAAATTTGAATTTTAATATTAGTTGTAGATGTTTTCTTTGTTTAAAGGTCGCTAGATAGAAGCCTAAAAGCTAGAATAATGACCAAGTCAAATTGACAAGAAAACCAAGAGGAAGCAATTACTGTCTTTTTTAAAAAAATGTGACAACATTAATCGACGATCGTTAAACTAAAATTACGAACTTGTTTCGAGTTTTTAGTTTGTTGTTTAACATTGTTGTGTGATGAACATCCACGAATGTGTTGTTTTATGTTTATGTCTGCTGATTTTTATACTGTATTAACTACACATATTTTTATGTTTTTTATGTTTCATGTTAATTGTTAAAAACACGTTCTTTTATTTGAATCGGTCTTTCGCGTTGGTGCCGATACCGATTAATTGGTTTGGTCAAAATCCAACAGAAACCGATTTCCGGATAAAAGTCGGTTATGCCCAAATAATTATCAAAAACAATAATAACACTAAAAGCAATTAGATTAAATGCGACTGAGTGCCAACAAATTTTAAGAATGTAATTGCAAATTGCAATATTAAAAAATAGTTCTAAGAATTTCGAATTTTAAGAATTTGAATACTAAACAAAATTCAAATCTCATCCGAAAAATAAAAAATTTGAAAATTTTCAACCAAATACGATTTTTTAAAGAATTTTTCAGTAAACTGTAAGCTATTTTTCCTTTTAGGCTTAAAAAGTCAAATCCCGAGATCAAGAGATCGATTTCGTGATTGCTAAACACTGCGGAATCTCGGGATTCCGAACCCCACTCTGATACCGTGTTTAAAGATATTTAAAATATAATATAAGTATGAATTAAGAAATTTAAAATTTAAAAATATATTTTATCTTTAACCCTAATCAGTTCAGGTTATTGTGTGACATTCGAGCCCAGATGTGTCTTTGGGACACATGCGAGAAATGTATGAGAAAATAAATAAAATTTAATAATGCCATTCATAAATTCATTTTTTATTGAAAAAATAACATAAAGGTGGTAAAATAATGAATTCAAAGAAAGACTATTTTGAACAAAACAATTGTCATCAATATTTATATTCTAAATTATAATGGGAAATAATATTATCACTTTCAATTAATGCTCCTTGCATATATTATATTATAAAATTGTGCCATTGGCCATGGGTTTCTTTTACGTTTTGCTGAAAGTGCATGAACCATCTGGTCAAGGATATCCACTACGGCCTTTGTTGAGTTATAAAATAAATTTATTTCTGATTTATTTTTATTATTCACATGAATTGTCTTATTGTGGTTTAATTTGGATAATAAAAAAGCAACCTTATTTTTTTTGGAACGTAGCTAAGAAAGGTTATTTTCTGAATAAATATGTAGGAGCTTCTCGATTCGTTTGTGGCAAAAATTTGGATGGAATACATCTTTTAATTTTCCGCAGAGTACCAATAGAATTAAGCCCTAGCAACAGATGTGTTTGCGAATTCAAAACTTGTGAAAAAGTTAACAAGTATAATGTCTCTGTTGGTCATTTCATACGGTCTTTGTGCTAAATTTATTCTCCGTTTAGGTCCTTCTGACCCAGGTATGGTATACCTTTCAACGGGTAACTGTCTTCCCGTATTTATCGGGTTTAGACGGAATGTATTGTCAAAAAGACACTGCCTCAGAACGGAACCAATTATTCATCTATAGTCAAGTTCTTTCCCAGAACAAAGTATTTCAATAAATTTCTGTTTATTTTATCCCAAACATCGCAGAATGGAGCAAATTTTTCCTTTGGTTCGCGACTGGACCGTCGTGTAGACATGTCATCAAATCTCAAATAACGGCGTAGCTCACTGAATCGATTCTTCGACATACAACTGAAAAATAGAGGGTTTCCAAATAAAGGGTCCCAAAATTCTGTAAAATCAATAATGCTTTGTCTATTTATTCTGATATTTAGAAGTAACCCTATAAATGCACGTATTTCCGTTTTATTTGTTGATTTCCACTTATCACATACGATAGTTACTGAATGTAAATATGTATTTTTTACTATCATGGTTATTATTTCATCATCTTAAAACAAGTTGAATGCATTAAATGCACTATCAATATGCTTTCATCTAGGTAACTTCACTTTCATAACTATTCATAACTACTTTGACATGCTTGGTTTCAGGCTGTTGTGAATACGGAGTTCTCTGCCATTCCGTGCCATCTTTACCAATATAAGTTTCACATTCACTATGATGTGAGATGTCACTAAAATCAATCACATTATCTCTGTCGGAATTTTCTTTTAACACATCCTTTTCGCTATCTGATTAATCTTCACTGCTATTATCACCTTTTTCACTATTGTCATTGTTGCTATGAATCTCATCAATTGCTCGCCGAGTTTCTTCTTCATTCATTGTAGATTTTCTAAATGGTATAAGGATTATAAATTATCTACCTAAATAATAAATGATATAAAATTCAAATATTACCTGATATTAAACATTTTGCTAAGCGTCTATGTCAAATGTAGATGATGCAATACTGAATTCAATAGATTTGTTAAGACTTGTCGTAACGAAAAAATATAGATAATACAACCGTATACAGTAAGCATTGGTATGTATGTTAATATGTGTCTTTGGGGCACAACCTGAGCTTAGGTGTAATTATTTTATATTTATTGTAATAGAAAGTATATTGAAAGATGAGATAATTATGTTTATGTATAAAATCTATTTAGATTTGCGAGCTAACATATAAAATAATGGGTTATAAAAATTTTTTTTAACAGAAATATCGTGATATAAAGTTGAAATGTGTTCCAAAGACACAATCTGGACTGATTAAGGTTAAAAGAAAATTTATTCCGTGATGTATTAAAAAATGGAAGAAACAAATGTTTTTATTTGTACGCGTAGCTTAAAGAGAACATTGTCTAGAGCTCCTAAAATGTTCTTAAATAGTAATTGGGGAAAACGAAATAATGTTGAACACCTTTCATCTTAAAAAGATCACATTCAACACTTTCATTTTGCTTTATACTTTTTAGGTGCACATCCAGAGCTCAAAGCTAGATATTGCTCTAATATAAAATCAGAGCAAAATCAAATATCAAAAAATATCTCAAGACATATTAAATTTATTTTGAAAAAATCATTTGTCAATGTTGAAATATCGAGATAACACCAATGAACATTTATTTGAATTTTCTTAGAAATTCGCAACACGATTTGTTCGTCAATGATTAATCAAATTTCCGATCAACGGTTTTGATCGTCGAGATTCAATTATCAAACTAATGTCGTATCGTGAGTTTCTCTGTCTCGGGATAAGTTGATGATATTAAATTTGAATCATTATATGAAATATGGGATCTGGAATATTATTGACAAACAATTTTCACATATTTTCCCGTTACTTTAATCGGTTTGCATTAAAATATTACTAAAATGCGAGTTTTCTATTTTTATTAGTACCCAGGCACAATTAAATTTTGCAAAAAAAAACAAAAAAAATATTTTTAAATAATATAATTTCTATCTTCATCACCATTCTTAAAACCTTCCTGATTAATTGTTTTTTCAGTTAAAGAAACTTGATAGAATTTTTTTGACATTTTTGTCTTGAACTTTCCTTAGAAAATAACTGGTTGAAGAGTTCTAAAAATCAAAGTATTGACTTCTATTTTGAGATATTTATTTTTATATTCTAGTACAAAGTTATTCTTTATTTTAAATGTCTATTAAAGGTAAGTATATAAAAAGATGAGTCTCAAGTACAGTTACTAATAGCATCAATTTGATGATTACCTGATGTCCAGTTTACCGAAATAAAATTGAATAAAGTTAAAAAACTTATAAAAGATGATCGTCAATTGTCATATTTAACCAATTTTTAACCAATTTTTTAAGTGTATAACAAATTTAATTTTTGGTTTGTTTGCTCTACGTGGATATCATTCATATTTAATTAGAAACAATGACAACTGCAAATAATTGATGCTTTATCCATTAACATTAATCTTGCAACTCTTTTTGTCGATTCCACTTATCATCTGTAAGACGTTGGTTTATTTTTCAGTAAATAAATCGAAAATAAGTATCAAAGTATAAGTTACTTTCAAAGCACAAGTCTAAAAATTACTGGCCTAAAAATGTTTGTCGATAAGACGCTCTTGTCGGTTGTCCTTACTTCGACTAAAAAATTTACCCTGGAGCCACATATCAAGAAGAAACAATTGATAGTGAATATTTAAAATTTTTCATCCGTTCTGCTGGAAAAAAATTGCAAATGCTTCAAAACAATTGAATACGATTCTAAGTTCCTGCTATAGTTTATCAATGCCGGCTTTCGCACATCTACAATTCACCAATTCGTGATTGATTCAATTAATTGGTTAAATATCCTTTAATGACAATTGACGATCATCATTTATAAGTTTTTTAACTTTATCCAATTTTATTTCGGTAAACTGGACATCAGGTAATCATCAAATTGATGCTATTAGTAACTGTACTTGAGACTCATCTTTTTATATACTTACCTTTAATAGACATTTAAAATAAAGAATAACTTTGTACTAGAATATAAGAATAAATATCTCAAAATAGAAGTCAATACTTTGATTTTTAGAACTCTTCAACCAGTTATTTTCTAAGGAAAGTTCAAGACAAAAATGTCAAAAAAATTCTATCAAGTTTCTTTAACTGAAAAAACAATTAATCAGGAAGATTTTAAGAATGGTGATGAAGATAGAAATTATATTATTTAAAAATATTTTTTTGTTTTTTTTGCAAAATTTATTTGTGCCTGGGTACTAATAAAAATAGAAAACTCGCATTTTAGTAATATTTTAATGCAAATCGATTAAAGTAACGGGAAAATATGTGAAAATTGTTTGTCAATAATATTCCAGATCCCATATTTCATATAATGATTCAAATTTAATATCATCAACTTATCCCGAGACAGAGAAACTCACGATACGACATTAGTTTGATAATTGAATCTCGACGATCAAAACCGTTGATCGGAAATTTGATTAATCATTGACGAACAAATCGTGTTGCGAATTTCTAAGAAAATTCAAATAAATGTTCATTGGTGTTATCTCGATATTTCAACATTGACAAATGATTTTTTCAAAATAAATTTAATATGTCTTGAGATATTTTTTGATATTTGATTTTGCTCTGATTTTATATTAGAGCAATATCTAGCTTTGAGCTCTGGATGTGCACCTAAAAAGTATAAAGCAAAATGAAAGTGTTGAATGTGATCTTTTTAAGATGAAAGGTGTTCAACATTATTTCGTTTTCCCCAATTACTATTTAAGAACATTTTAGGAGCTCTAGACAATGTTCTCTTTAAGCTACGCATACAAATAAAAACATTTGTTTCTTCCATTTTTTTAATACAATACTGAATAAATTTTCTTTTAACCTTAATCAGTCCAGGCTGTGTCTTTGGAACACATTTCAACTTTATATCACGATATTTCTGTTAAAAAAATTTTTATAACCCATTATTTTATATGTTAGCTCGCAAATCTAAATAGATTTTATACATAAACATAATTATCTCATCTTTCAATATACTTTCTATTACAATAAATATAAAATAATTACACCTAAGCTCAGGTTGTGCCCCAAAGACACATATTAACATACATACCAATTCTTACTGTATACGGTTGTATTATCTATATTTTTTCGTTACGACAAGTCTTAACAAATCTATTGAATTCAGTATTGCATCATCTACATTTGACATAGACGCTTAGCAAAATGTTTAATATCAGGTAATATTTGAATTTTATATCATTTATTATTTAGGTAGATAATTTATAATCCTTATGCCATTTAGAAAATCTACAATGAATGAAGAAGAAACTCGGCGAGCAATTGATGAGATTCATAGCAACAATGACAATAGTGAAAAAGGTGATAATAGCAGTGAAGATTAATCAGATAGCGAAAAGGATGTGTTAAAAGAAAATTCCGACAGAGATAATGTGATTGATTTTAGTGACATCTCACATCATAGTGAATGTGAAACTTATATTGGTAAAGATGGCACGGAATGGCAGAGAACTCCGTATTCACAACAGCCTGAAACCAAGCATGTCAAAGTAGTTATGAATAGTTATGAAAGTGAAGTTACCTAGATGAAAGCATATTGATAGTGCATTTAATGCATTCAACTTGTTTTAAGATGATGAAATAATAACCATGATAGTAAAAAATACATATTTACATTCAGTAACTATCGTATGTGATAAGTGGAAATCAACAAATAAAACGGAAATACGTGCATTTATAGGGTTACTTCTAAATATCAGAATAAATAGACAAAGCATTATTGATTTTACAGAATTTTGGGACCCTTTATTTGGAAACCCTCTATTTTTCAGTTGTATGTCGAAGAATCGATTCAGTGAGTAAAAAAATAGGGTGGTATCTGGATCCGGGCCCCACATAGCTATCTACTTGCTTGATATGAATTCGTGTGATAGGTAGTTATTCTATGTTTTGAAAATAGGAATTAAACAAACCATTTTTCTCTAACAAAGTTGAGATGTTTACGGCCGTGTGGTCAGTTTCATTTGGAGACTATGAGCTAAGGTTGGAAAGCTCTCGGATCATTTTTAAAGTGATATTGAACTCAGCGTTAACCATGTTGCATATTATTGTGGAAATAAATTCGTTAAATTAATATATATATATATATATATATATATATATATATATATATATATATATATATATATATATATATATATATATATATATATATATATATATATATATTGCATGAAAAATATTTTGTCTTAATACTTTTGAATAACACCAAGTAGATTAAATGAGATAATAAAATATTTTCAAATTATTAATATATTCATTTTAAAATATAAGATCAATGCCAAAATAATAGCTAAAGATCAATTTTAATACAGCAGATGGTTTGCTTGGAATATATAAAATGATCATGTTACAAATTTTCATTTCCACAACTCGTTTCTTGTGTTATTTTTTCAAATTTCATATTGTTTCGCATTTCATCTTACGGAGAGCAAACTATGACAGTAAAAAATTTGCATTTTTACTGTTGATTTATCCATATATTTCTTTGATGATTTGCATATTGAATTCTTTCCATTGTTTTCTGTTAATAATAGCTTTCTGTCAGGCAGCTGGTTTAGGTAGACTTAAATTATTACTTTTTGGTCGAATAATATATTTTATTAAAGTAAAATAACTTTTCTAGTTTTTTAGCTGAATGTTTATTGGAAGATTCAATCCAGACTGAGAGATAAAATGTTGTAACCATCTTAAAGCAACATTTTATTTTTTTAGTGAATTCTAAGATTATTTTTATAAATAATAAAAATCAACCCATAAAAAACAGTTTTAGTATAAAACTGTTAAATGTGAAATGTCAAGTTTTTGCATGTAAACACAATTTCGCACTATCATCGACAATGAGTCTATTCGCCAAGTTTCAGTTCTTTCGGATGACTGGAAGTGGGTTAATTAGCCCTCGCAAGATTTGAGTGCACACGCCCGTGAAACGATATTTCTCATCAGAGATATAAACTATTGGAAATTGTTGCTTGTTGGGAGATAATTTTTCAAAAGGTAGCTCATTCTCAGTTTCCTTGCCTCTTTCAGTAAATGTAGAAGGTGGTTGCTTTTCTAATATAAGTTAGTAATTGCACAATTTTGCTCTTGATAGGAATTCTCATACTTTTCTCGCATCAATTTTTCTCACAGAGTGAAATTACAATTATTGTTTAACTTAAAGAAGTATTAAATAAGAATAAGGATAACTGAAGTGCCACTATTAAAAGGAAAACAGTGACAATTTTAGATATTTTCTCAAGACAATATTTACTATATTTTTCCCTAGTTTTTTTATTACATAAATTTACAAATAAAATTTTAAAAGATATTCTTGTTGACTAAAACAATAAAATTAAGTTACATGTAAATTTATTTATATTTCGGAATAAAAGAACAAAATTTGTAGAAGAAATAATGTCGAGATTTCTTTATTTATTTTTTAATTCTTTCACAGTGTAATAAATAAATATATATTTGTCGTTTTGAAATAATTTTCAAGTAAACATGAATTTAGTAGTCATTTTATCATGGAGATGTTCATGTTGTTGTCATAAATGAGTGAATTTGAGTTATCTAAATTGTCATTCATCTTTTATGCGTTCAAATTGCATTATCCCGTATTTATTATCTCTGCTTTACTATTATTATTATTATTATTATTATTATTATTATTATTATTATTATTATTATTATTATTATTATTATTATTATTATTATTATTATTATTATTATTATTTAAAACAATAAAGTGATAATTTAAGCCTTTTGCTGCGAATAATGGATTTAATGAAAAAATTTTCGACTTTAAGATAGATGAGATTGACAAGGACTATCTTATAGCCGAAAATATTTTCATTTCATACATTATTCGCAGCAAAAGGCTTAAATTATCACTTTATTGTTTTAAATAATAATAAATGCTGCTACCATGAAATCAACACTTTATATTATTATTATTATTATTATTATTATTATTATTATTATTATTATTATTATTATTATTATTATTATTATTATTATTATTCAGTATTGATTTTGTTTTTGTATTTTTCTAGAATTACCAACGACGCGAGAGAAGATGAAATGGATCAAAATATCACAGAAGTGTCTGGAATGGTTAGTAATCTGAAGAACATGGCGATCGATATGGGGAGCTCTATAGCACAGCAAAATCAACAAATTGACAAGATCAATAGAAAAGTAAGCGTTTCCTAATTAGAATTTCTTCTTAATAACGAGCCTGGTTTTCATCAGCCATTTAAATTTTAATTAAGCTCACCGTAGACCGTAATTAAAGTTTTAATCAATATAAAATTGTTTTCTGGGCTTAAAAATTCTTTTTTGGCTGACAGTGAAGCGTAATAAAATCTTCTGCCACTAAATTACAGAATTTGCTCCTGCAGAGGGGTGCCTGTGTGTGAGAGATTTTGTATGAGTTTGTGTGTATGCCAACGCTCAATACCAAGTGTATGCATTAAATTGGAATGCTGCTCTGATAATATTTATCTATTAATTCTATACATTGAAATAATGGTAGAGAGTAGCTGTTCTCACTGTATTCTATCCCCTGGTCTGGGCGTTGGGGTAGTTTTATCAATCAGTTTTGAATTAGCTCTGTCGGTTGCATAATGGGACTGAATTGGATATTTTATTCACTTATTAATGTTTGAGCTCAATTATTTTCTTGTAACTTTAATTGAAGGCAATTGCTGGTGGAAAAATAACAATAATCAATAATTATTTCTTGGGGAGCTTTCGATATTTCAACGGGAATTTTCGGTTTTCGTTTTACTCTCGAGTGGTTTGTGAAATTATATTTTTTTAGGATAAAATCAATAGATTAACGATTTTCCCATTTTTCACCATCGATATTATAGGCATAATTATCTCATTAATATCTCTAAAATTAGGAAATTTTCTTTCAAAATGATCAGATTATTTTAAGCACATTTGTTAATTATTTAAATGAATTTCCAAATGCGGTATGGTTTTTACTCCAAAATTCTATCAACTGTAACATAAATGTTGACAATATTTACAGTGAAAGATTTTTTATAGCGATATTCGATACAGTCTGGTACGATCTGGAGTAGGATTGATATTGACAGTACCCAGAGTAGCCAAAATACCTTATAATCTTATTGAATATCCTATTACAAACTTTAATTAGTAACCCACCTGAACCTCAAAATAAGTTGATATTATTATATAATATAAATTCAGGCAACCCTCAATCAACGCGGTTTTTGAATTACGGTTTTATAAATTTCATTTTGGTTTTTTAACAATAGTTAAATAATTTCTAATAAGTTGTAAACTTAATTTATTTCAAAATTTCCTAGCTTCGTATAACACGGTTTTGAATAGTAAGGAATCAATTAGCTGCGTTATGCAAGGGTTGCCTGTATTTATCAACCAATTAGAAAATAGAAGAATTGTAAGTTATAAGAAATACGGTCGCCTAACTCGTGTAGCATGTCTAGTTTCTACACAATCGTTGCCTGATTCGTTGTTGATGATTGTTACAAGTGTTGAGGATACCTAAATTACAAAATAAAAATAATCATTAAAGGCGTAAAATGAATTGGGGAAATGATGATGAATGAATGGGGCAGTCTTCTGGAATCCAGTAAAACAACAGTTGAAAAGAGATGTTGAAAAATGAGAAGAGGACAGAAGAATATCAATAAAACAGATAATTAAATAAAAGGTCATTATTAATTAATAAGTACAAGCGCAAAAAAATGCGAAACTGAAAGCAAAACAAAATATATATTGTACTGTTATCTCGATGGCCTACTCGAGATAGAGAGGGGAAATGGCATGGGAAAGCCGAGAAACTGGATTTTAAAAAATACATATATCTTGACAGCTGTCAGAGAATACGGGATGACAATGGAAAAAGCGAGAAAAAAGAATGAATTATCAATAAGTGCCACCAGATGAAAAAGTATAAAAACCGAACACAAATTAACAGAAAGAGAGAAAAATTGGGACGAGAGAAAATTGCTATGAGAAAAACTTGCGACGAAAAGAGATAAAATTTGTTAAAAGAAATTTGTGAGAAATTTGAATTTACGAGGAGAGTAAAATAAAATGTTGAGAATCAGGAAACAGTTGAAAGAAACTTGCATAAATAGGAGGTGCTATTCTTCCCGGAGGGTTATAATAAGCATTTGAAACATTTGAGGTGTGTTTAAAATTGGTATCGTTGAATTCGTTGTAATCAATTGTGATAATCAATAAAGTTTTACGTCGTTGAGATTTGACATTGTCGTTATTAAATAACACGATCGGAGTCAGATTAATAATAACCGACCAGCTACAATATACCCAACAGAAGCTATCAATTGGTACATTATCATTAATATTTTCAAGTGATATTAACACTTTGAAGATGAGAGACATGAATTCTCGTCTTTTATTTTTCAACTGTTGGCAACGAATGATGAAAATTCACGTCATTTGGAATTTCATGCAATATCGTAAAATAAAGTAGAATTACAAATAATTAAAACATGAAGTCACGAAAAACATAAAAACAATGAAGAATTTTTATTATCAACAACAATAGTGTGATGAGTGTATGCATTATAATTTGAATAAATAGAAACCGATAAAACCAATCAATGTTATATATCTATAAAATTATAAGATAAGAAATAGTTCAAAATATAAATTCCAATAATTAAGTATTATTGAAACAATTTAAAATTATGTTAATTTAAAATTCTTTACAATAAAAACTTTTAAATTACAATATATGAATTAAATATTAATTTATTCCATATAACATCCAAATTTTATAAAATTTACCTATAATTAATGAGAAGGCAGTATGAAACGCTTTTATAATAATAATAATAATAATAATAATAATAATAATAATAATAATAATAATAATAATAATAATAATAATAATAATAATAATAATAATAATAATAATAATAATAATAATAATAATAATAATAATAATAATAATAATAATAATAATAATAATAATAATAATAATAATAATAATAATAATAATAATATTAATTGTAATTGCATAATTAAATTTGTTTTAATATGCACATATTGTGATGAAAATAGAATTTAAAAGACGTTGTGATTTCATTATGTCAATAAAACTACAAGCTATCGCGGCCATATTATGGATAAGATGATACCTATTTTCAATGGAGAAGGTGATGTTCAACAGTGGATTCAAAAAGTGAAGCTAGTGGCAAAAATTCAAAAAATCGTGAAGTTGGAATCAATAATTCCCTTATATCTAGATGGACCAGCTTTTGCAGTATATCAGCATTTGAGCGCGGAAGACAAAAGCAACACATTGAAGATCGAACATGCCTTAATCGACGTCTATTCGATAGATATGTTCCAAGCATATGACCGATTCCGTGAACGAAAGTGGTGCAATGAGCCAGTATATGTCTATTTGAATGATCTCAAAAACTTAGCATCTCTGACCAAGATAGATAACGAGATCATAATTAAAAGCGCATTCATCATGGGTTTGCCAGCAGTGTCATCACAACAGTTACGATTCAATGCCAATATTCAGCAGATGTCTCTTGTTGAGGTCTTGAAACAGTCTCGTGTCTTAGTAAACTGTGACAGTATGGAACTGTGTTCGGCTGTCGTGGGAAAACAAGACAAGCAAAAGAAATGCTCGTATTGCGGAAAGAATGGCCATCTAGAAGAACGTTGTTTGAAGAAACAAGGAATGAAGTGTTGGCTATGTGCAGAAGAGGGCCACATTGCAAAGGAGTGTACCAGGAATTCAGAGTCGGGAAATGCCAAAGGAGTAGCGCGTGCGCCAGCGTCTACTCTAACATGAATATAATAGCGATGCAGTTTATTTCAGTCATAATCAATGGGAATCGGTGAAAGCAAATCAGTTGTGTCAGCCAGAATTGCGAAGAAACGATTTATACGGAATTGGAGTATCATAACTGCGTATGGATCACTATTCAAGTGTATGCATGATGTGAAAGTTCAGCTGATTGTTGGTGGTAGTTTATTGAGTGTTAATTGTGTTTCGTTGATGAAATTACCACTTAATGTTGAAATGATTTTAGGAATGGACGTGATAGGGATGCTGGGAGGTCTTAAAATTGATAAGACCGGTGTATCTTTTCCAGTATTACAAACGTCTCGTGCGTGGCTGAGAATCAGTTAAATGAGAATGTGCGAATTGAAGATAGTGATTTTTCGGCAGCATTCAGTGACGGCAAGTGGACCGTGAAGTGAAAATGGAAAGCAGAACCAGCTGTACTATTGAATAGAATTTCAAATTATAAAATCGATCCAGGGCTGCAGCACATGTTTGACACGGAGGTTGAACGGTGGATTCAAGAAGGATGGCTAATTCCAACGAAAGACGTCGTGTATGGAAATATTCCGTTATTGGCAGTAGAGCAAGCAAACAAAGGAAAAGTTCGTATAGTAATGGATTTTCGAGAACTAAATAAATATGTTAGTAGCCATACTGAACAAAGTGATGTATGTGGCGAATCATTAAGGCGATGGTGAATGATGGGCGAATAGTTTATGTTAATTGATCTTAAAAATGCCTATCTTCAGATACATGTTAATGAAGACCTATGGGAACACCAAAGGGCTAGTTACAAAGGTAACGGTACTTTCTAATGAGACTCGGTTTTGATTTAAATGTGGCTCCGAAAATAATGTCAACAATATTACGGAAGGTACTGAGTTTAAGAGAAGATATCAGGAAAGCAACGGATAGTTATATTGATGACATTATTGTCAACCAGTCAAGAATAAACGTCAATGAAGTAGTAAGCTATTTAGCAGCATACGAGCTAATTACAAAGCCACCGGAAGAGTTTGATGATGCAAGAGTGCTAGGTCTCCAGCTTCAAACAAGTATTAACGGTCGTACGTGGCATCGTGGAAACATTTTGCCACACCGTGCGTTTACAACTATGTCAAGAAGGGAGTTATTTTCCCTCTGCGGTCAACTCATTGGGCACTATCCCGTTGCTGGATGGTTAAGAGTAGCAAGTAGCTATATAAAACGACACGGTGCTGGAAGTAATTTGGATGATACGATTGGAAAAATCACGTTAAAAATGGTTAATGAAATGATATATCGTGTGAAAGAGAGCGATCCCGTGACTGGTGAGTGATACGTAAACAAGGACGGATCTACGATTGTCTGGTGCGATGCGAGCAATTTGGCATTAGGAGTTGCGTTAGAAATATCAGGAAAAATCGTCGAAGATGCATCATGGATGAGGAAGAAAAACGATTTTGCTCATATAAACCTTGCAAAGTTAGACGCTGTGATAAAGGGAATTAACTTAGCCATCAGCTGGGAAAGAATCAACTTATTTGTAGTAACAGATTCCGCTACCGCCAGAAGTTGGATAGATTCAGTTTTAACGGATACTGCCAGAATCTGAACTCATGAAATTGCTGAGATGCTAGTCTGAAGACGTCTGCAGATCATTTGTGAATTACGAAAAAGCTATGACTTAACCATCTCGGTTGAGTTTGTCCCGACAGATAAAAACAAAGCAGATGAACTCACAAGAGTCAGTAATAAATGGCTGACATTGGTTAAATCGTGTGTCGAACCAACTGCAAGCTCCGTTAGTAAGTGATATTGTGAGCCAAGAAGACGTTATATTTTGCAAAGCAACTTTGCCCGGACGTTACACTTGAGGATGTAAAGGCTATAATTAGTGAATATTCAGAATGTCAATCTATCGATCCTGGGCCTGTAAAATGGGAGCATTGAGAGTTAAGCGTTAAGGAGACTTGGAAGAGACTGGCTATGGATCTTACTCACTATCTAAGTAAGCTTTATTTAACTATGATTGATTGTGGACCGGGTCGTTTTGCTCTGTGGAGAGAAATAAGAAGTGAAGACGTGGAGACCATTACATTTCGGTCGACACAAATGAAAGTACTTTGTCGCAAATGAGGTGTGAAATGTGTGTTTTGATGTGCTTATCGGCCATCAGGAAACGGCATAATAGAACGGAACCATCGTACAATTAAATGCATGGCAGCAACAACCAACAAGGGAATATTGGAAATGGTATATTGGTATAACCTAGCATCCAATGACAAGTGCGGAACGCCGCCGTCTTCAAACGTTTTTTCATATTGCTGGAAAGGAGTTAGCCCTTGTCATACAGAAGAGAAAAAACAGGACACGTCGTTCCAAGTTGGCGATGCAGTTTACGTTAAACCACCAAATGCGAAGTGCACATCGACATGGGGTGAAGGGATTGTAACGAAGGTAAATTCATCGACTAACATTGATATCAACGGGATTCCTCGACACTATTCCGACATACGACCGGCTGTCAACGAAGCGTCAGTGGAGAACAACGACAATGATGGATTAACAGACGTAGACAATCCTATACTCAACTCACTGCACCGAGATGAACGTAGAGGCAGGACAAAAAGACCTGGATATCTTGATGATTTTGAAACCAGTTTTATCGAGAACGAAGATGAAAATCACGCGGAGATGTAATTGCATAATTAAATTTGTTTTAATATGCACATATTGTGATAAAAATAGAATTAAAAAAACGTTGTGATTTCATTGTGTCAATAAAACTACAACAATAATAATATAAAACAATAAAGTGATAATTTAAGCCTTTTGCTGCGAATAATGTATTTAATGAAAAATATTTTCGACTATAAGATAGTCCTTGTCAATCAATTGATAAGGACTATCTTATAGTCGAAATTTTTATTTCATTAAATACATTATTCGCAGCAAAAGGCTTAAATTATCACTTTATTGTTTTAAATAATGAATGCTGCTACCAAGAAATCATTAATAATAATAATATTAATATAAGAACTTTTTTTCCAATTTCACCACTGATTATTTTTTCATTGAATTTATTAAAAAGAGAGCTTGAAGACTATAAATAAGTAATATATCAAAAGCATCGATATATTACTGATTTTTTTTTGTCTTCAAGCTCTCTTTTTAATAAATAATAATAATAATAATTTTTGAATTATCATATTATTTCCTAAAGTTTAAATTAAATAGTTCATTTTAAATACTTTAAAAAATCAGCTATTTTTCGACCGAGAATGTTGCTAAACCTTCAGTCAATCCCCCACACTCTTCACTGTATCAAAATTACTGATTAATTATATTATTGCGTAATATAGGCATAAATAATTTTCTTGATATTAATATATAAATTTTACTTGAATTTAATTAGTTAATCATAATTTGAACATCTTATGAAATATTTTGCTTTAAACTTTTTACTATAAAGAGTTTTAAATATTTTGTAATGGTATTGTTAATGTTCATATAGTTGTTCATATAGTTGTCCCAATGGAATCCAATAAATCATAATTGAACATGTTTTAGGGGGCCCGGAACTGTGAAATCTCGAATGTAGTTTTGGATAAAATTAAATTTCTGAGAAAATCTAATAATTATGTTGTCATATGGAAAAAATGTTGGAAAATCTAGATTTATTTGTTTTGGATAGGATGAGAAACATCTTTAAATCAGTTTTGTATAAATTCGTATATATAGTTGGTGCTGTTCAGATGTAATTTGTTACAAATGTATACGGAAGTGTACTTATCAATTCTGATAATTATGATTTTTTGGAATCCTATATACATGTTGCCACAGAATTAATGGCGTAGCTACAGGAGAGGGGACGGCCCGCGCCGGGATTGAAAGAACAATAAATATGTTACAAAAACTCCATGAAATGAAATAATCGCTAAAAATCTAAAGAAAATCTATCTAGGTATTTTAAAGCTGTGACACCAGCACTACATTTGTACGACGTGAGCTGTGACACTACACCAAACGCCACTGAGATATAATATAACAAATAATATAACAAAAAGTCAATAATCTTACATTATAGATACATACATACTTACTTTGATTTTACGTTGATGTGTTCATTTAGAGTGCAGTCAGATACATCTTATACTATAGAAATCTGAAAAGTGGAAGAAAAATAAAAAACTGCACACAAACACAACACATACTAAAAAACACATACAAACTTTTGATTCATCGAAATGCACCGCTGAGATACATTTCTATAATAATTCTATTTTAGACAATTTTTGGATAAAAAAAGATCGCTGAAAATTTTTAAAAATATATTTTTAATGAAATTTCAAGAGCAGATGAATTTTGTTCAATGTCTTTTCAATCCATATTTGCTTTCCTGAAAGAATCCCCTCATATTGAGCTCAGAAAAAATAATTACAAAAAATTTTTTATTTTTATTATTCGGGGATTTTTCCCAAAATGTTTTAGAAAAGTACATATTTTTGGTAATTCATTTATTTAATTATAATTAAAAACATATCTAACTCACATTTTTCGAAAATATTCCAAAATACTTGTAATAAAATATCAAAAATCCCTGAAAATTAATTAAAAATAATTTATAATTATAATGTTGACTAAAAGTAAAATTTAAGAACTTGAATAATGATCTCATATCTATATGGATCAAAATTCAAGACTTAAACTTTTTTTAAAATGGCTAAATTTAATTTCCAAAAAGCATTCCAAAGCAATTCAGTAAATGATAATATTAATAAATGAATAATAATAAATGTAAATATAAATTGATTAATACAGTAAATTGGTGAGAGAAATTGTTCTACACGCCAACCACCACTATAGAGAATGTATCTCAGTGGTGTTTGGTGTACAGACTGTGACTGCGTAGTCTAGAGAATAGATGCGCATGCAACTTTGTCATTTAAGATGGCTTGGCCTCGGCTGTCGGCTGCTAATTTCATTTCGTATTGGATATTGTAATATTATATTGTATGCGATATTGTAATGTGAAAATATCGTGACGGTAGACGTGACGCTGGATTATTTTAATCATAATGTTTATAAAAGTCTTGAAAAAATATCTAAAAACTAACACCAAGGTATATGAATAGTTCAATAATTTGTAATACAATATGCCAGACATTCTTGATTCTTGTAATTGTAATTATAATTATGAGTGGGTGGGTCTTTTATCTAGATTATTAGATATAACTTTGTTCCTGGCTACACAAAACCTAGCAATTCGTGGACTTGATGAACGAGAAGGCTCAACAAATAAAGGCAACTTCGGTACTTCCGTGTTATCTTACCCCCAAAAATTAAATTATAAAATAGAATTAAAATAACAATATAAAAAATGAGAGAATACATTTTTGATGACGTTATTGAACATTATTGAACATGAATTTATTAAGGCTATCTGTGATTTATGTGATTATGTGAGTTTATGTTGCGCAAACGTGTTCTAAGAAACAGTGCCGATGTGTTCGACACTATTCTCAACGACATTGTGGTTTACAAACTCTTTACAAACATTTGCTGAGTTTGTAACTGTGATTTAGTTTAGTTTAATTTAATTTAATTTTTGGGGGTTAGATAACACGGAAGTACTGCAACTTCTTATAATTAGTCAAAATACTTTCAAAGTATGATGTAGTACTGAAAGAACACATCTTGAATTTGGAGTATGGTAAATCATCAAAAGTATCATACTTGTAGCCAGATATACAAAATGAATTCGTAAGTTTGAATTCATAAACTTGTGAACGAAATGAAATTGGCAAAATATTTTGGTGTCATGTTTGATAGCACACCCGACATTTCGCATGTTGATCAAATGTCCGAAATGATTCATTTTATCAAAATTGATAATAGAAAAGTGGAAGTCAAAGAAGTATTCCTTGAATTTTTTCCATTAAAAGGAAAAGGAGCAGCTGATCTAAGTGATGAAATTCTTAAGAAGCTTGAAAGCGATGATTTAGATTTTATGATGTGTCGGTCTCGTGGCTATGACAATGTACCTATTATGAACGGCTTACTTGGAGGAGTACAAGCCATTATCAAAGCAAATAACAAGAAAGTAGTTTTTGTTGGATGTATTGATCTTTCAATTAATTTATGTGACCAACACTCATTTGCACAAACTGTATCTTGAGTATCATTTTTTGGAACAGTAGAGTCAATTTTTACATTTTTCTCTGCTTCTAATAGCTGCTGGCAAGTGCTTTTTAAACACGGCAAAACATTTGTTAAAAGACTTTCAACAACGCGTTGGAGTGCTCATTCTACAGCTGAAATGTTTGATGAAGTTGTGTCTGTAATTTGGGGAAAATGTAGGCACCAGAAGTGCTGCACGGAACCTTATACCTGCGGTATGCAATTTCACTTTTCTTTGTCACCTTTTCTTTTGAAATGATGTACTAAAGGAAATACATTGTTCTCAGATTGTATTATAAAGTAATGGATTGAGTTTTTATCAGTTAGCTATAAATATAGAGACACTTCGCCTTTATATTCAAGAAAATCGGATCATATTGTAGAAGAAGCAATAGGTCTTGCTGCGAAAAAATCAGAGGAGTACGACATTTCAATAAAAATCGAATTCGTCGTAAAAAGCAAATTACCGGTGAAATGGTCACCGATGCAGGACTCGTGCTGACAGCTGAAAATCAAAAGGATGTGCTAGAAAAACTCGACCGATTCAGTACGCAATTTCGAACTAGATCAAAGTCCATTGAAGATTTAGCTTCATCGTTCGAGGTTGTTCAGACAAATATTTTATTTTCGGGAACATCGAGGAGTTGAAATTAGATGTATCAAAGTTTACTGGTTTTTATCATGAGTTATCAGAAGTAGAACTCCTCATAACAAAAGTTTAGAAAACATTTAAAAGCAGCCAATGTTAAAGTGTGTGATTGGGCATCCGTAGACTTTCTGAAATTCATCGTGGAATGGGATTTTACAGAATACCTTACAAATCTTATCGTCACACTAAAGTTATTTATCACAATTGCGTATCTGCTGCTTTTTGCGAGAGGAGCTTTAGTAAATTAAAATTAATCAAAAACTACTTTCGGTCAACTATGACCAACATGAGGCTAAACAATCTTGCAATGTTAACGATCGAACACGAGGCAACAAAAGCTATTAATTTTGAAGATATGATTTCCAACTTTGCAGCTGTCAAAGCTAGAAAATAGAGATTATAATATTTGAAATATTTTTAAATTAAAAGTTTTTGCAAATTTCTTCTATATATGTTTATGATACTTGATTGATAGTTTTGTAATTTGATGATCAAGGACTTAAAATTTTTCAAATGTTTGTTTTAATTGTTGTATTAAAATCATACTTCACGCTTACTTGATTTCGTTCTTTTACATAATGTTGATTTTAACCGTTTTCGAGTGATGACACCATCAATAACCGCTCGGGTGTCACCCATGCTAGCTACGCTTCCTTGACGGAATATTAATTATATCAGATTTCCCCATGTTTCTATATTTAGCAATGTGATAGTAATTAGAATTGTTTGTATTTAATTTACTTACTTTACAATGTTTAATATTGATTTTCGTAATTCTTCTATATTTTATATGCAGAGATGAAATGTTATTATTTAATTCTTCATTATCGATTTCGTTAAGTTTTCATATTATAGCACTGTGTATAATTATCATATATATTTTTTGTTTTACTTAATTGAATGTTCTCTAATTTGCTTTAAGTTTACAAATTTTCTGTATTTGTTTTGGTTTTTCTGTTCATAAAACAACAAATTAAATTCACTATATTTAAAGAATTTTTTGGAGGATGAAACCCTATTTTTATTCCTCGTACTTTACCGAAAGAATTCATTTTTCTTAATTTAAAAAAAAATAAAATTCATCAACAGCTGCCAGTTTAAATGTAAATTCAATCATAGTTGAGATCGTGTTAATAGTTGCGTTAGACCTTTTGTTTAATGAAGTTTTGTTGGTAGGTTGAGAGGACCAATCAAAATTTATTTCATAATAATTAAGAATATATATATATATTTCGTATCATCTCGGGTCCATTCTGTACAATTACCAGACGTAAGACTTTTTAGTTACAATATTCCATGCTGGAGTTCTGACCCTAACTACCTTCCCCTCTTACGTATCCATTATATATATATATATATATATATATATATATATATATATATATATATATATATATATATATATATATATATATATATATATATATATATATATATATATATATATATATATATATATATATTATATATATATATATATATATATATTCGTGTAATATAGTAACATAAAAATCCTTTTATCTGTAAAAATAATATTTACTTCATTCCATTTGTTCGGATTTAC